>BQNB010100570.1:0-24671 GCA_026074375.1 Tanacetum coccineum
GTTACTATTGTCAAAATTTGAAGTATAATTTAAGCTTTTAATTCTGTTTAAACTTATATAACCATGTGTAAAAGTTGTTAAACTACACTTATAATCACTTGATTTAGCCTTTACTTCATTAAAAAGGCTAAAAAGCCCGAAATTTATATTTAAGGGGGTGTTTGGTTTAGTCTTAAAATGGGTCATAATGGGTTTAGCATGGGTCAAGTAACCACTCAGCCAACTTTGGCTGAGTGTGTGGGCTTTATTAAGACAATTTAGTCACAACTTTTAGTTTGAAAATAAGTTTTTAAGTTGTTTCTATGTTCTGTCAAAATTTGGATAAGCTACATCAAGCTTAAGGGCTCAAGCTGCTTATGCAGCTTAAGCACACCTTGTTTGTGCCTATTTGAGTATTTCTAGCCAATTTACCAAGCCCTTGTTGCTGTCCCTTTAATTTGACAATATAAGTCAAGTTTAGCTTTGTCATGATCTTTGAAATCCCTCAAGTTTAAGCCCCATTATCAGCAGCATTAGCTTATATTTTGAATATAAGCTTATTTACCACCCCTTTTAATCTGTTTGTACTTGGATTTGGTTAATAAGCTCATAAGAGCTTATTTGCATAAGCCCAAAAAGCCTTTTAGCTCACTGCTGTTGGCCTCCCCTGGTGCTAGACACCATTTTCAGCAACCTTGTTTAGCTTATTTAGGTATTAAGCCTTAGGATCTTTTTGCTTTTCTTTGTAGCTTATAGGTAGCCCTTTAATTCCCCAAAATCTCATAGCTTATTTCCCCCTTTAGCATAGCTTAAATCTAGCTTAAAGTAGGTACTTTTCTGTTTTATATTAAAACTGTTAATATAGCTTAAATCAATTTTAGCTTATTTTAGGGCTTATTCTAGATAACTTAGCTTATTTTAGGACTCCCCTCTCCTATTTATCTGTCCCCCATGAATTATAGCTTATCTTGTTGGCTTAAATCCCAAAAAGCCAAGTAAAATAAGCTCATAAGCTTATTAGTTTCTGTCAGTCCAAAAAGCTAAGTTTCTAGCTTATTTAGTTCAATTCAGCTTATGTGCCTTTTATGAAAAATGTTCCCCTTAAGCCCCTTATCAACTTTGCTTTTATAGCTTTTTGATAATAAGCTAGTTGGACCCACTTTGTAATCGGGGTCCACCTCAGGGACCATTTGTGTAATTTTCTTTATTATAGTTGGCTTTGTTAGTCCCTAGTGTTAAATTCCCTGTTACTTCGTTAGTCCTTGCATCCTTACTCTGTTAGTCCCCATAGTTAACCACAGTTAGTTTTATTTAATTTAATTAATTAAATTAGGTTTAAATTTAATTAGTTTAATTACTTTTAATTTAATCAGTAACCTTTTGGGCATTTTTATATTTTAGAATGTTATTTTTTTTCTTTATTTAATTTCATTTTTTCAGAATTTTTATAACTTTTATTTTTTGTCTTTTTCTATTTACTTAGTTTTAATTAGTTAATAATCTTTATAAATTCATAAAAAATCCAAAAATTAATAAAAAAATATTTTTCTTTTTTATAAAATTTTCTTTTGTCATTTAGTGTCTAGGAAAAATATAAAATTTAGTGTAGGCTTAATTTTTCTTAAATTTCAGTTTTAGACCGTTTTACCGGGTGCGTTTTACGTTTCTGTTCGTTTTAATTCAAACGACCTCGTTTTTGTCTATTTTTCTTTATTGTTCAAGTTAAGTCAATTAGAATTTAATTTTGATTTTTAATTTAATTTAGCCCATTATTTTTCTAATTTTTAATATTTAGATTTCACGATACCTGATTCTCGTTTCCCCGTATTAAATTTAGATTAAAGTTTAGGATTTTCCCAATAATTAATTATGCTTCCGTAGTTTAAAGTTCTATCACATATTAACTAAATTTTGTTTCCCGTAGTTTTTTAATAGATCCCTATTTTACCTATATTTGTTTCCGTAGAATAAATGAGATTTTATTTTAATTAATTTTAGTTGTAATTATATCAGTGTTTCCATCATATCATATATTCTTCATCATTCAATTTCTCATCAAACCATGATAACTTTCAATTGCAGCCTAGTTGGGGACATACGGAGGGATATCTCTTCCGGAATCTTTTTATCATTGATTCTTATATATTTAATCTCTTTGTGTAGAATTTTGACCTTTTGCCTTGGTCAAGGGCATTTGGTTGAGATTTGCATTTGAGTTGTTATATATATATATACTATCCCACGAATCAAGGTGTCATGCCATCGAATAAAAGGCCTATGGAGATGCTATGTGACAATGAGCCAGCATTAGCTATCGCTAGTGATCCTGGAATCTTAAAGGGGGCCAGACATTTTCAGAGGAAATATCACTACATTCGTGAAGTAATTTAAGAAGGTGAAATTGTCCTAAAGAAAATTCACACAGATGACAACGTAGTTGATCCTTTTACAATACCAATGCCATTCAATAAGCATTTTAAACATGTTATGGCGATTGGAATTGTTCCTGCTAGTAGTCTCATGAACATCTGTGATGTATTAGTTAGTATTTGGATAATGGGATGTTAAACAATTGTTATTTTTTTGAATGAATTAATATACGTGGTATCTTGTTTTCATTTTTATAATAAGTGTGTCCTATATTTTCATGTTTATTACCATGAATGACTTGTCGCATTCCAAAGCTATATCCATTACCAGTTAATGATATGGGAATATTGTTAAGACAAGGTAAATGTAAGTGTCTGGTTGTATTCCGGAGAATACATAAAGATGATTATGCCTGCTTCGCATGTTATTCAATAAGGTTGAATATTGGATACCCCACCTGTGATAATCACTTTATGGATCGGTGTCATTAGGTGCATTACACACATGGTGAAAGTTATGTTTATCCTTAGACCTGAGATGCAAGCGGGTTTTGCATGTATAGATGGCATTTCTTGATAATAAGCCTACCGCTAGTCTGTCAAAAGGTAGTTATAAGGGTTGTTTTCATAAGTGTTTTAAAGTATATGACGGACACTTGTAGTCAAAATATAATTTGTTCTTCCACATGTTTAGGAGTTAGATACTTATTGGGCCCCTCGTTAGTTTGATCAGATATTTACATGGTCGTGCCCAACATGTAGTTAAGATGATTCTTTTTACATTTGGTGACCTGAATCAGTATAGATGCGAGAAACAGAATCATTAAACTACGGAATGACTATTGATCCATATCCATATTTAACTTATACTTAAAACAAAAGGATAGGATTAACTGAATCCATAGAAGGCTGAGTTGTTTTCCAAAAACTGTAAACTCAGGTATTTCTGGGAGCATTGATGATGTTGCTAGACTATTTGTCAATGTTAGTATGTTATATGATATGAACGAGACATTCGCAAGTGGGAGCTGTTGGGTTTGTACTCATGTCATGCAAATATTTATACGCCTAAAAATACGTGACCCTACGGGGTCACACACATTATACATTTAGGTATCATTCTATTAATATTAATAATAATATATAATAGTATATTTATTATTTATATTAATATATGATTTAACGAATAAACACTAATGGTCATTAATTAGTTAATTAATTGTAACTAACTAATAAGGCTTTTTAATTAATGGGTAATTAAATGTAATTAACCATAAATAATTAGAAAAGTTAAAAAGTCAACCCCAAGGGGGTGGGACTTATGTTTAACCAGCCATAAGGACCTACAGGGGTTGGATTGGGCTTTGAGCTATCTTTTTCTAAAAGAAATGTATTTTAGGTAAACGTTAAACTTAATCCCTGTATAAGGAGGATTCTAGAGCTCATTATTCTCATCCTTGACTCTCCTCTCTCTTGGTTCGATCGTAACAAACAACCCTTAGAGTTATTCTGTTTCATTTTCTTTTGTGTTTACATATTCGTTAGTTAAGAACTAGCATTCGGGTGATACTTCTTGACGTATAGTGTATGAACCGCTTGAAGGTTACTTACTTTAGTAACTTGTAGTAGTTTTCGGTAAGCACGTTTATTACACACGTGCGTGTACTCAAAGAATCTTACGTTCGTCACTAGCTTGATTGCTAACGGTATGTTTCCTTATTTATGTTTTTATGTGTTAATTATTTATGTTATATGAATTACATCCGATGCGTAGCTTGTTTAATATTCTTGTAATATTAGGTTATTTAGATAGCAATTTCCAACATTACTTGCTTTACTTGGGCAAGTTTCCTCTATCACAACTCAGTTATCAAAGCTCAAGGTCTTGGATGCTCTTCCAAGTCTTCTAATCAAGGTCACTGAAGCCTTGAATAAGTTTGCAACTGCCATAGCATCATCATCACAAACAACTGGTGACACACATGTTCCTATAGCAGACCAAGCTGGTATTTATCCTTATGAGGGGGATAAGAATACACAACATGTAACACCCCCATTTTTACAATATAGCAGCGGAAGATAATCTGGGGTATTACTTCATGGATACAACAATCATAATCATATAAAACAACTTTAAAAGAGACGTTGTTGGAAAAATTTAGTTATCATTCATTATAATCAAGCGTTTTATACAAAAAGCAGCGTCCAAAATCCTAAAACATCAAGTTTTGAATGAGTATTAGTTCAACCATCTTTGAGTCCATGCCACTCCGTGCCGCAACTTGCTCAATTACCTGAGATAAACATGCTAAAAAGTCAACACAAAGGTTGAGTGAAATTCATAGGTTTGATAAACAGTTTGAATAGAAGTCATAGTGTAATAATTGTACAAACACAATTATTATAAAATGTTATTGTTATGATCTTGGGTCATGTTATTATATACCCGTTATTTGTAATAATTGCAACGAATACAATTATTATAGTAACTATGTATTACTGCGTTATTGTCTTGTTTGTCTGTCTGGTCTTGTCTGGTATAGTATAGTCTGGTCTAAGCTCATGGCACACGATTACTAAACTGACTAGTGTATATATATACACAAAAAGAATGTGATATATATATAGAGATACATGGCCCACGTGTAGTAATTGCCATATACCTATAGATATTCAAATATAGTGTGTTTGGTTACCTAACCGCTAAACGTAGGAATGAGTTGGTAATCAAAACAGGATCGTCAATCCTGATAGATCTATCCACAATATTTGCGTCATACACCGTAAGTTATTAATAGGTCCATGATAATGAGGGACTTTGGCATAAAGTACCTTTAGACATAGTGTAATAGTGTATCATGATAGCATATACTTGTAAAAACACTTGATTCCTGGTTTAAGCATGTATAAGTCTTGAAAAGTAATCAACATTGGTATAAATAAAACGAGTATGTAAAAGAGTTTGTAACAAGCATGTATCCCCCTCGCGGGTTTATAAAACATGTAAAATAAGTAAAGGCGAGGTTATGAATCTCACCTGATAGGTAGATGTAGTAATTATTCTGAAATGAAAGCTGACGACCTTATCACAATCTTAACCAGGGAATGTTGATATAATAAAATGATAGTAAACAGCCACGTCACGCAACCTGAGTAAATATGTTAGTCTTAGGAAGATTGTACTCTAGAACTTTAGTTTTAAAGATTATGAGTTTGAATTGAATAGTATGAATTATCGTAATCACCGTTCGGTAGCATCATAATTCATAAGTCATTCATAAACGTTTTGAGGAGCTAAGGTCACTTAAAATCGTAAACCCAACAACTCAGTCAGAACGAATACCAAGATGAAACATCTTAATATGTAGCTCCCTATTATGGATATGATAATCGTTTTAACGTTTTAATCATATCTAGGAAATGTTAAGCACGAGAAAGCGTTCATTAATTTATTCTTGTAAGGTTTAAACATGATTTTATAACTTTTTCAAATGTTACATTTTAGACCCTGGGTTTGAAAAATTGCAAATAGGCCCTTGGAGTTTGCATTTTACGACTTTGGTCCTTCAACTTTGAAAGATATACCAAGTAAACCTTGGACTTTGAAAAGTGACATAATAGATCCCTGGAGTTATAACTTTGATAAAATGACACTTTTAGTCCTTTTAGTTATAAGTTTCCGAAAGTTACGATATATACCCCTTGCATGGATTATAATTACAAAACATGTCCAAATTGCCATGCAAGCTTATTAGACATTTATAAGTTATAATAAACTAAAATATGAAGTTTTAATGCAACACAAGTTTAAAATAATGATTCGTTAAGCTAGGAAGCAAAACGGGTCAAATTAGGGTTTCAAAACGTAAACGCGCAGGTTTTAAGTTCAAATTCCTTCATTAATCAATAAAGTGGTTATTTATAATAGTTAATGCTGATAGGATAGATTATAACAATATTTAATCATTAATGACATTTAGTTTAAAAAATGCAAATTAGGGTTTCGGGTGTATACAGTTTTTGGATCAAAACAGAAAATGAGCATGAATTGAGTTATGAAACTTTAACAAGAGTATATTTAGGATCATATTAACATTATAAGGGTGTAGTAGCAGAAGTAGAACATCCAGAACCTGGGTTTGAGCTTCAAGGAGCAAAAATGGTGGAAACGGGTTGTTTTGGGTAGTATTTCCACTCGTACGCCTTGTATCTTTACTCCGGGGCTTCAATTCTTCAAGGATTCGCTTCTTGAACTTCTTTAATGATCCAAGGATCATAAGGGAGCAAAGTATTGCTGCCTATTGGGTTTGAGAGAGAAGAGATGTGGTGCAAGTATAAATGAACACCCAAAGGCCTTATTTATACTATTTTGAGGAGGAGGAGGTTAAGGAACCCTTAGCTTCTATTCTTGACACATAGGAGGGCTAATATTTAATGTGTATAAGCTAGGAAATCAATGGTGGAGGTCTATGAAGTAGCTTTTATGAGGTGTTTGTGTTTGGAGTATGTCGCGGCTGAAGAGAGCAAAAGAGAGGCCATGTGCTCTCAATTTTGACCAAGGATTGATATAAGTAGGTGCATAAGCTGCTTGAAGGTTTCTAGAAGAGATACTTGGTGGTATTTTGCACATGGTATGGTTTTAAATGGGTCAAATAAGGCAAAGAATGGGTTCGGGTCTATTTTGGGTTGTTAGGGTTCGAACTCAAGTTTTTGGCTTATATTTCGTGAGCATTGATCTATGAATGATTAAAATATGATCTTAAGGTTTGTAATAAGAAATATTAATGAAAGTTAGCAAGTGGTTTGGGTTAAAACGGGTTAAAAATGAAGAAATGAGGTCGCGGGTTCACATAGGGCTCGTTTAGGGTTTTCTTGACTTTCTTTGCTTATATTTCGTACATTCTTGATTGGGAATGATGGAATACTGATCATAAGACTTATATAAAGGATTATCAATGAGGTTTGATCGTTGGTTTAAGTTAAAAAGGGTTGAAATTGAAAGAATAAGCCGTGAGTTGGATTAGGGTTTATATTGGATTCATTAGGGTTTTCTAGGCTTTGTAATTCTTGTATATTGTCAAAGTAATGATGGATAATGATGTATAATGGTTTGTAAACTCATTTTATGTGTTTACAATGACTCTTGATTGCTTACTTGAGAATAAAGTGGTTAGAAACGAGAAAACGGGTCAAAGTTACATTTAGTGCACAATTAGGGTTTTCTGGATTTGTTTCTTGTATAATTGAAGTAGAATGATGAAATGATAATGGATTATGATTGAGGATGTTGTAATTTATGTTATTATAACTTATTTAAGAGTTGGTTTAGGTTTACAATGGGTAAAAATCAAGATACGGGTCATGGTTTAGAAACTAGCTCGGTTTTAGGGTTTAGGGTTTTGAATTAGGGTTTTGAGTGTAAAAAGATGTATGAAAGTTTATGAATAGAATAATTAGGGTTTACACATTGTATATTGAGTGTAGTAGCTTGCACACAAGTGATGGTGAAGAAATTAGAATGAAAACGGAGGTAAAACGGCTATTTTAGAGATCATGCTTAATGACTTGTACATTGAGCTTTTAGAGACTTGTACTTTGACTTGAAGAGATTTTATATTTCAAATGAGATGTTATATTGCTTGTACATATGCTTTAGTAGCTTGTGCATTCACTTTAGATGTTAATCCTTCATGGAATTAGGGTTTAGAGGCATCCGATAACGGTTTAAAGCCCGTTTTGATATAACGTTGCGAATGGTACATTATAGGAATAATGTACTTTGTAAAAATGATATTATGATATTGACTTGATATATTATGATGATTGCTTGACATATATGAAGATAGGATTGTCATAGATAGGTTGCGTGAGCTCGTCTACTTTAGTTATGCAAGTTACATGACATACTGAGATATTGACAATGCAAGTAATGTAATAAAGCGAAAAATTTCCCCGTATAATTGTGATAATAGTAAAATAGGTTTTGTATTTGATGAAAATTCTTGGGTTGTTATACAACAAGTCATAATCACTTAGTTATTCCAATGAAGAACTTCAAAGGATGCTACAAAGGCAAACCTTAACAAAGAACCAATACCAACAACAACACCTGAAACAACAACAACTGTCATTCCAACAACCACCTCATCAATCATCATTCCCACAACTGTACAAATTTAATATTCTTTCCTCTACAGTCCCTCAAAGACCTTCCCTCAACCTAAGGGGGAGCTAATCAAGAACAAGGGCAAGGAAGTCATGTCTCATAAAGAAGCTGAAGAAAAAGGATCTAAAAGTGATTCTAAAACTCAAGTCAGACTTTCAGGTTCAATGTTTGAATTTTACAAAAATAAATGTCTTAAGAAGTTTTCCTTTGTCATTGAACAAGGTGATATTGTCTTAATGACTGAAGAACAAATAGAAATAAAAAAAAGGTTAAACAAAGCATCAAAGCTGATATGGCCAAGAAAGAAGTAGATTTGGGAAGAGAAGAGTTGGCTGATCTTATGTGTATTGATGTGGTGACAAACTTGTATAAACCTAAGCTGGAGTATGATAAGTATTGTGATAAGATGCTAAACAGAAGGGTATTGGGGAAGATCACAAACTATTATGTTCTTTTAAAAGGAAAGGGACCTATTACACTGAAAGTTAAACAATGAAATGATGTACATTATGTAAGAAATCTTCTCTATGTTTCATTAAGGGCCTGAAATTAATGATCTTGCTGGGACTTTTAGTACCTTTGTAGTTGCTGAAGTTGAAACAAGAAATCTGAATCCTAGCAAACAAATAAGGCTCATAGAACAACAAAGGCTATAATAATTGTAAACTTTTATAATAGCTTATCTTTTGTATTGTATTGTAATAGAAGTTGTTTCAAATGTTTATCATTTTATGTTGTTATGTGTATCATTAGTTTGTAAGAAGAAGATGTTTTCTCACTTACAATTGATTTAAACTTAAGCTATTTATATATTCAAATAGTAGGAGATTGTTGGGTCAGTTCTGAGCCCTTCAGTCTCTAAATAGATTTAAACATAAAATATCCTACGTGTAGTCTAGCTGAAGACAGTTCAGCTTCAGTTCTTCGGGTACTTAGAAGACTAAGTAGTATCTTTAGTTTAGTTTATGTGACGGTTCAGAAACTGAAGAAGACCTTAGCAAGAGCTTCAGTTTAGCTTGGTTGTCAATGCCAAGCTGAACGATGTCAATCTCCTCTCTCAGAAGCTAAAACAAAATGTTTCTCTTCTATAATGTTTACAAGGCGGGAAAAAGATTATTTTATATCAAAAAGAATAAAGCAGATTTCCTTAGGAATTGATACTTGATGACATCAAATAACGTCTATTTTATAGCATCATTTATCCCATGTAAATAACCCATTTTGTGTAATTATTGCAAGAATTGTTACTTAATCGTTTGTATTTTAGAATTGCAGTAATTATGGAGTACTTGGTAAAGATATGCTAAAAGGCACGCATTTTGGAGCTTAAATAAAGAGTTCGAGAAAGTTTACTGATCTGACAGCCAATACGTTGTATTATTCTAGACCTATACGACGTATCCAAGACTTTGACGAATTAAAAGACCATTGCCTAACTTTGAAGAATACGCCGTATCTACATCAACAATATGCCGTATATAATACTTTGGTCAACGATGAAGAAGGAACTAGTTTTACCTCAATACGTCGTATCCATCAAGAAGATACGGCGTATCCGTGCCATAACTTCACAAGAAAACACGAAGACATAAAGACCAATACGCCGTATCTAGGATACATCAATACGCTGTATTCATAATATAATATTCTGGAAGATATCAAACGTGGTCCTTACTCCAAGAAATCCCCAATACGTCGTATCCCACATTGCTCGATACAGCGTATCGACAAGTTTCCAGACCCTATAAATAAACGACCCAAAACTCAGTTTTAGGTATGCAAGTGAATCCCTAAACCACCAAGTCGACCAAGAGACGATCCGAAGAGCATAAAAGGTCAGAAAAGAGCCTCAAGATCATAGGAAAACTCTTGTAATCTTCGCGTAACCGAATACGCGTTCGATTGAGGTTTCTTTATTTTAATTGTTCATATATCAAACCGTGTGTATTTTTACAATGACTATCGGCTGATACCTTTAGGTATCAGCCATGTTTATGAAGATCTATTGTTTAGTTTGTTTATCTCGATTGCTTAATTTATCGTTGATTGTTGTTTATGTTTATCAATCTATATTCGTTTACGTGCTTAAGTATGCGACCTATCATTCAACTGGGTCTAGTCCTACATATTTAATGCGCTGCAACTTTAGTGTTGTTTGGGCGTAGGCTAAGAGCCCGAGATAGCTCTCCATATTGCAATTTATATATCTAGAATCATAGGATCACAAATATTGACCTATCCTTGCCTTTAGTTTAGTGAGCTTAGTTGAGCCATAAGGTGACCTTGGTATCAACGAGTACGTTCTTATTCTATTGGTAAGGACTTAGACAATGGACTACTAGTATATAAAGAGTCGTTAAGCAGTAAGTGGGTAAAGTCTCGATGAGCTAGGATTTAGTAAGAGCACCATTACTTAGATCCTAAGATAGATTATAATCAACATAAGGATGCTTTATGCGGATGCGTCTAATTGTGACAAAATTAGCGTGTCTAGATCTTAGGAAGAAGTACCACCTAAGTCTAGGAATGATATGCCCTTCAAGATAAAACAATCATTGCACTAAATAAACAAACCTGCATTTAATTGGATTATTCATGGTTGATATGCTTTCCTTACATTAGTTCTTGACCACTTCTCTATCGTTTGTTTGTCTTCTTGTATGTGTTTATTGCTTTACTTGTCATCAAAACCTTAGGTTAGACACACAAAACCGTGCCAGTCTCTCAGGCTGAAACCCCCCTTTTGCATTAGTTTTAGGTTTAACTTAGATAACTAAAATACTGATAGAATTAGGAATTAAACCTCTCGCTCTTAGTGATCGACACCCTACTTACCACGAAACTCCATCTGACCGGGTACACTGCCCGTTAAAGTGTTGTTTTTAGGTATAGTCGGCATAAAATAAATAGTAAAACTTGATACATAAATAACACCTACACAACGACACATCAAGTTTTTGGCGCCGTTGCCGAGGAGTGAAGTTGTTTAATTCTTATTTTATTAGTATTTTTAGTTTAGATTTAGCTTAGATTAATTTGCATATTTGTGTGTTTGTTTTGTGTGTTTGATTTCTGCATTGTATATTTTGCATATTGTATGTTTGTGTGCATTATTACAGTTCGATGTAACCTTCTGAGTCGAATACTCAATACAGTGTATTCATTTTCTTGGATACGGTGTATAAATATTTTTCAAACCAATACAACGTATTCGACTCTATTACCAATACGGCGTATTCAGTTTACTGAATACGGCGTATTAAGCTATTTGACAGTTTTCTTTCCTAGCAAATTTATTACAGGTTAAAATGGACTACCCCAACATTACTATGGATGAGTATATCAGGCTTGAGGAAGAAAAAGCTCATAGGCGTGGTAAGGTGTATAACTCGGAAACTGCTACGTATGGTAAGATCCGGGATAATAAAGACATTCACGACCTCGGATCTATTGAAACTGAATTCCCAGCTATAGTATTTAACGACACGTTAACATATGAAGCAGTTCTCTCGTGTGAGGCTATGGTAAGTTCTCTTAACAATGATGAAATCGACTTTAGAATATCGTTTGACGAATCCGATGATGAAGATTGCACGGTAATTTTTGACAAAATTTCATTTTCTTACAAAATAATTTCTGTCAACGATTTAAAAACGGATTCGGAAAATGATAATTATAAAGCCAATATGCCTTCGATTCCGTCACCCAAGCCTACGGTCAGTTATTTTGATGATTTAGATTTCTTTAAAGATTTTGAGAATGAATTTCCAGCCATTGTTTACAATGATGCTCAAACGTCTAAATCAGATTTATTAACTGAACCGATTTTAAACCCTCAACATATCGATGAATTTAATTTGAAAGATGAAACATCATTGTCCGAATATGATGAAGAGGAACAAAACGTTATATGCTTTAATGATTTATTTCCTTTTAACGTAATTTATCCCGATGAATTAAAAACGGATACGGACAATGATAATGATAAAGTCGATATTGAACACTCTTCGGAGGATTTATCTGTCAAACCATTACCTGATTTAATAAATACCGATGTTGGTGCCTATGATCCACCAACACCACCCTCACCTCCATCTCCATACCGATGACACCACACCATCACCACATCACCCTCGTCACCCTCACCACGTCACAGTCACCGCGACCACCTCCACCCAAACATCACCAAGGGTGCGTGTGGTTTTCAATGCACCAAGGGTGCATGTGGTTTCTCATAGCACCAAGGGGTGTGTTGGGTTTGTAAATCAGCACCAAAAGGGTGCGTTTGTTTTTTTAGTCAACCCAACTAGGGTGTGTTGGTTTTGTATTTCGTACCAAGGGTACGTTTGATTATTTTTAACACCACAAGGGTGCGTTTGGTTTGCTTAGAACCCGAAAAGGGTGTTTGTTTTGGTGGTCAACCCGCGATAAGGGTGCGTTTGGTTGTTAAGACACCGAAAGGGTGCGTTTGGTTGTGCAGAAAAATCATAAGGGGGCGTTTGGGTTAACTGGAACATCATAAGGGTGCGTTTGGGTTAACTCGAACACCATAAGGGTGCATTTGGGTTAACAGGAACACCGTAAGGGAGTGTTTGGGTGAGCAGAAAACCGTATGGGGAGTGTTTGGGTAAGCAAAAAACCGTAAGGAGAGTGTTTGGGTGAGCAGAAAAAGCCTTTAGGGCGTGTTTGATTTATAATAATCGATTAATAAAATTATTACGAGATTTATAAATTATAAAACAGATCTAATAGTGGTTTTAATGGTTAAATAAAATGTGTTATTGATTGATTTTCGTGGGTGTTTGGTTTTGCGTTTAACAACCATTAGGGTGTGTTTAGTTTTGCTTAAGTTTTATTATTTGTTGGTCTCGTCTAGACATATATTGAAACACGGGTATTTTGCAACACAGATTGATTGAAAAGTGAAAAACATTGAGTTTTGAAAAAAATGGGAAACATCTTATAAATGAATAGATCATGCCAAAAATTATATAAATTTCTATACTTAGAAATGTTCACTATAATTTCTATTATTTTAGAAACCCAATAAAAGGACGAAGTATATAGTCTTAAGATCATTAACTTGTAATTAACCTAACGAACAAACAAAAATATACTTTTACAAGTGAGATAACCATTTTAGCTAAAAACCCGTCAAGGAAACAATATTCTAAATTATAAAATATTATTTTATTATTTCTGACTAGAAGACAAAATCATAAATTTTGTAAAAGCTTTAAAAACACTGCTTACATAATTATGAAAATTGGTGATTTCCGAACACGTGTCGAATTATATTGTGTTTACATTTTGTAAATGTAAAACGTGTGTTTACATTTATGCCAGAACTCTTTATTAATTTAATTGGTGATTTCCGAACACGTGTCGAATTATATTGTTTTAATTATTTTTCTCACGTTTCTTATATAATATTTGCAAGGTATTATATACTTTTATTTTATTTTCATATATAATACACTTCGAATTATTCTTTTGATTGTTGGTCTTTGTTATATAATTCACGATATGAATTATATACTTGTTCATTTTTTCATATGTAATATATACGGAATATATTACATACTTTGCGTTTTATTTTATTTAACCAACCACCAAACTATTACAACTTGAAATCTAAATCTTTTATCGACGTGTCGCGTTGATGTGACTATCCATCGGAAAATCCAAATACATTATCCTAGGCTAGTGGGTCATAGCCGTTAAGATAAACCGCAACTTCCGGGTCGAGCCGTTCTGGTTTTCGTTTGTGTTGTGCTTAATATGTGCATTTCTGCCAATTGTTCCACATAATCGAGGTGAGTTTATAGCTCCACGTTTGACTTGTTTTTCATATATTTTTGGGGTGAGAACATGCTTGTTTACAAATGCATTTACATGGTTGATTACAAATTGGTTTACATACTCATTTATATATCTCGCGATGAGATACAATACTCAATTACTTATTTAGGTACGAAACACATTGCTTGCTTTTACATGGATACAATTACTTTTAAAATGATTACAGATTAACTTAAGCCGATTGAATTGATAACAACATTACTTCCCGGGTGTTCTTGGAGGGAACACCTGCAAGGGGTACATTACTGCCCGGGTGTTCTTTGAGGGGACACCTGCAAAGGGGTACATATTCTTTCCATAAATGCCCGGGTGTTCTTGGAGGGTACACCTGCGATGGGTACATATTAGTGCACCGGTTTCATGAACTTAGAGTAATCGTAATTATTGTTTTACACACACATGAATATTTGTGTTGTCTTGAATAAAGTGGTAATACATACTTTGAACAAAGGTGGTCCAACTATACATACGTTTTGGTGACTATTTGGGGATTTAAATGGTCATGCATACTTTACAAAACTTTGGTTTAACATTTATACTTAAACAAACCTATGAACTCACCACCTTTATGTTGACCCATTTAAGCATGTTTTTCTTCGGTGAATTAGATGCTTGGCTTACTTGATGTGCACTGGAGTATAAATTTGACAAGATTTCATTCATGGATTTCTACTTACATACAAATGATCAAATCTCGTTGGGTTGTTTTCAAGCTTTTCATTGTGATGCAATTATGGGACAAATTTGACAAGAGTTTGAGAAAGTCTATTGATTAGACATCTAATACACCATATTATTCTAGACCTATACGACGTATACAAGACTTTAACGAATTAAAAGACCATTGCCTGACTTTGAAGAATACGCCGTATCCACATCAACGATACGCCGTATATAATACTTTGGTCAACGAAGAAAGACTAACTAGTTTTACATCAATACACCGTATCCATCAAGAAGATACGGCGTATCCGTGCCTACACTTCACAGATAACCACGTAGGATTGAAGACTCAATACGCCGTATCCAGGAGACATCAATACACTGTATTCATAATATAGTAATAAATTATTCTGGAAGATATCAAACGTGGTCCTTACTCCAATAAATCCCCAATACGCCGTATCCCACATTGCTCGATACGGCGTATCGACGAGTTTCCAGACTTTATAAATAGACGATTCTAAACTCAGTTTTAGGTATGCAAGTGAATCCCTAAACCACCAAGTCGACCAAGAGACGATCAGAAGAGCATAGAAGGTCAGAAAAGAGCCTCAAGATCATAGAAAAACTCTTGTAATCTTTGTGCAACCGAATACGCGTTCGATTAAGGTTTCTTTATTTTAATCGTTCATATATCAAACCGTGTGAATTTTTACAATGACTATGGGCTGATACCTTTAGGTATCAGCCATGTTTATGAAGATTTAATATTTGGTTTGTTTATATTGATTGCTTAATTTATCGTTGATTGTTTGATTATGTTTATCATCTTATACTTGTTTACGTGCTTAAGTATGCGACCTATCATTCAACTGGGTCTAGTCCTGCATATTTAATGGCTGCAACTTCGGTGTTGTTTGGGCATTGGCTAAGAGTCCGGGATAGCTCTCCATATTGCAATTTATATATCTAGAATCATAGGATCACAAATATTGACCTATCCTTGCCTTTAGTATAGTGAGCTTAGTTGAGCCATAAGGTGACCTTGGTATCAACGAGTACGTTCTTATTCTATTGGTAAGGACTCGAACAATGGACTACTAGTATATAAAGAGCCGTTAAGCAGTAAGTTGGTAAAGTCTCCATGAGCTAGGGTTTAATAAGAGCACCATTATTAATCTCCTAAGATAGATTATAATCAACATAATGATGCTTTATGCGGATGCGTCTAAGTGTGACAGAATTAGCGTGTCTAGGTCTTAGGAATAAGTACCGCCTAAGTCTAGGAATGATATGCCCTTCGAGATAAGACAATCATTGCACTCAATAAACAAACTTATGTTTTATTAGATAATTCATGGTTGATACGTTTTCCTTACATTAGTTCTCGACCGCTTCTCTATCGTTTTTTTGTCTTCTTGTGTGTGTTTATTGCTTTACTTGTCATTAAAACCTTAGGTTAGATAACTAAACCTCGTGCCACTCTCTCAGGTTGAAAACCCCCTTTTGCACTAGTTTTAGGTTTAACTTAGATAACTAAAATACTAATAGAATTAGGAATTAATGCTCTCGCTCTTAGTGATCGACACCCTACTTACCACGAAACTCCATCTGACCGGGTACACTGCCCGTTAAAGTGTTGTTTTTAGGTATAGTCGGCATAAAATAAATAGTAAAACTTGATAACAAATAATACCTACGCACAACGACAGATCAGGCTCTGTTTGTATTTTCAACTTGTCCGCTCGTTTGAGGATGATAGGATGTAGAAAATCGATGAGTGACACCGTACATTTTCATGGTTTTTTCCATTATTTTATTACAGAAATTGGTTCCTCGGTCGCTTATGAGAGCTCTGGGCATTCTGAAATGGCACAATAGTTTTTTCAGAAATGAAATAACAACTCTAGCATCGTTAGTTGGTAAAGCTTTAGCTACAGCCCATTTAGATACATAGTCAACAACGACTAAGATGTATTTGAATTTGCATGATTTTGGGAATGGTCCCATAAAGTCTATACCCTAGATGTTAAAAAATTCGCATACTTGAATGCTATTTAAGGGCATTTCATCACGTTTGGATATATTCTTAGTTTTCTGACATGCTTCGCAAAAACGGAAAAGAGTATGAGCTTCTTTGTAAATTGTTTGCCAGTAAAAGCCTGAGTCTAAGACTTTTTTAGCTGTGGTAGTTGGTCCATAATGTCCACCGGCAGGTCTGTGGTGACATTGATCTTATATGGTATATGTTTCTGGTCCTGAGAGACAGTGTTCGGTTTAAGAAAAGTGTTTATTATTAGATGAATTCGTCTTTGTATAGTTTTGTTTAGTTTATAGTTTTATTAGTAATTATAATGTAATAAAGTCTATCTTGGTCAAATTTAAGTAAAGTTGACCAAGGTTTGACTAAAGTTACGAAAATATAATAGGAATAACAATAAGTATAAATACCCATCTAGGAGGGGTATTTACACAAGTCTTTACATTATGTAAACTCACTTCTCCCTCTCATTTCTATTTTCCCTTTGGAATAAAAACTTTGAAAATGATGAAAAATACTCTAGCTTCTCTCCTCTATTCTATAGCTTTCATATGATATCTACTATGCAAACATGCCATATAACAAGTAATATCTATCGCCAGGAGAGATCTAGTGTGTGTTTCGTGGATCAAATAGAGCTTAACCATACCAAATTTTGATCAAATAGCTTTCGTATTGAAAAATTGTAGGTTTCATAGAACGTTAAGTGTTAGATTTGCAATTTGATGTGTTTTTGATCTTAAAACGCTGAATTATAACTTTTGTAATCATCAAATTGTAGGCTTAATATCTAGTTTACGAAAAACACTTGTTTATAATTGAATTTGATCGAAAAATATGGATTTGATAGCTTTCATAAGACAGGAAATAGGTTTCGGTAACTGTTTTAGGCGGGAAATAGCTTTCGTATTTCATTTTTTTAACTTTCGTATCATAGTTGAGGTTTCGTAACTGCCATATGTAAGTGTTTCTTAGCTTTCGTAACATAGTTTAAGCTTTCGTAAAACTATTAATAGCTTTCGTAACATAGAAATTGGTCAATTTGAAAAGATAACACTGATATTATCACTTTAAACTGCTTAAAAATCAGATTGATAGGTTTCTTATTAGTTTCGTAGCTAAGATTTTACGAATGTAAGAGGTTTCTTGGATTTTACAAAAGTAAAGGAAATTAGAATTTAGGAAAGTAAGTTTCGTAAATTGGAGCTTTCGGTAACCGTTTGGTTTCATAGACTGTGGAAGCTTTCACATATCTGTGGTTTTGTAACTGGAGGTTTCATATCAAAAGATTGATTTTGGTTTCGTACTTCAAGCTTTTGTAACACAGATTTCAAAAGAGAGGTTTCGTAACACAGTTTCCTACCTGAAGGTTTCATATACAGAGGTTTCGTAAATAGTTTCCTTATTGAAGGTTTCGTAACTTAAGGTTTCGTAACAAAGGTTTCGTATTACAGTTTGAAACAGTTTCATACTTTTAAGGTTTCGTAAGACTTGGTTTCATAAACAAGAGGTTTTGTAAACACAGCATTCCTAATTGATAGTTTTCGTAATTTCAGTTTTCCACATTTGAAAGGTTGTTTTCGGTATCACATTGGAAGAGGTTCGTACACATGTTGGGGTTTCGTATTATAAACCGTTTCAGAGGTTTCGTAACATAGTCGTTGGGTTTCGTAACACTGTTTCATAGGTTTCGTATCTCATAACTTGGGTTTCGTAACACAGTTTAAGAGGTTTCGTATCTTCTAATTTTTGAAAATTAAGCTTTCGTATAAAAGAATATTGTTACTTAGACTATCATTACAAATCAAGGTTTTGTTTCTTCAAGGTTACTTTATTCAAAAGTATTGTAATACAAGACAAAGTTGCAATTGCTCGTTGATTTCACGATTACAAGACTTTATCTCTAAAACGATCCAAGTTTGCATTTTAATCATTTGACACAACATGTCTACTTCAAATCAACAAACTCTAGTTGACTCAGGAGCTAATGAAATACCTCCAATACTTGAGAAATGGAATTGTATTCCATGGGAAAGTAGGTTCAGAAGGAGTCTGGATAATTAGCTTGAAGAGGGGGATCAGATGTGGCGTTCAATTGAGAAAGGATCTTATAAGAGGCCAATGATTCCTAATCTAGACAATACTACTGAGCAGATACTTAAACCATTGTCCAAAATGACTGAGGGTAACAAGAAGCAATACATTGTTGATGTGAGAGTCATGAATTATCTTCTTCAAGCAATACCTAATGATATCTACAATTCAGTAGATGCGTGTAAAAATGCTAAAGATATGTGAGAATGAATTAAAAGGTTGATGTAAGGTTCTAACGTTACTAGTCATGTGAGACACTCACGACTCATGAATGAGTTTGACAAATTTGCAGCAAAGGAAGGAGAATCGCTAGAATCTGTGTATAAAAGATTGACAACACTTATGAATATTATGGGGATCGTAATAATTTTCTTCCTATTTCGGTGTTAATCAACACCAAGTTTCTCAATTGCTTGCAACCTGAGTGGAGCAAATATGTTACCATGGTTCGTCACAATCAAACAGGAGATATAGTTTCATATGATGAGTTGTATGATTCCTTAGTACAATTCGAACCACATGTTCTAGCATCCAAAGAAAAGAAAGCTGCCAAGAATCATGATCCATTAGCCCTTCTTGCTCATTCAAATGCTTCTTCCTCACAATCTCATGCAAATTCTTCTTATTCGCCACAACCATACTATGTCACACATTCTTCATTAGTTATTGATTGTGAAGACGAGTATCAAGGGGAGTTGCAAAGGGATTCTCAAGAAGACAAGCTTACAACTGCCATGATGTTATTATCTCAAGCAATCACTCAGAAGTTCTCCACACCTACCAATAATTGTCTTCGCACTTCATCAAACACAAGATATCAAGCTGTGATTCAGGATGGTAGAGTTGACATACAAACCAAGAATGCAGGATATGGTAGAAATGGTAACAGGAATGCAGGGAGACATTACAAGAATCAAGCATTTAATGCAGGAAATGGGAATGATGAAAGCAATCAGATTGTTCAGTGTCTTCCACGAACTGAGTCAAATCCGAGAAAGGCAAATGTTCAGTGTTATAACTCTAATGAAAAATGTCACTATGCTCGTGATTGTCAAAAACCAAGAGTTTGTGATGCAAAGTATTTCACAGAACAAATGTTGCTAGCCATGAAAGATGAAGCCGGAAGCAACCTCAAAGACAAAGAAAATGATTTCATGCTCGATAATTCTTATGGAGATGAAACATTGGAATAGCTATCTGCTGCAGTAATCATGATGGCTCGAATTCAACCAGTTGATGACAATGCTGACTCTGAGCCATCCTATGATGCAAAGGTTGTTAGTAAGGTAAATGCTTCAAACAAGGTTCATGAACAAGTGAATTATGCGAAAGGCAAAACTTCTATTCACACATCGGATGATGATCAAATTGATTCTAATATCATATTTAATGATCGTTATGTGGAAAATAATGGTGGCACATCTGAACATGATTCAAATGCTCATGACGAATATAATGATATTCAAATGCTAACATATAATATTCAAAGAGAAGCTGAAAATCAATAACGATTAAACAGTGAGCTTAAAAAGCAAAAAGAGTTGCTACAAAAGGAGCTTGAGACGTTTCAGGATCGGGTCAAAAAAATTGAGTTAAAAACAATTCAATGTTTAAAATATAAAGAAACATGTGAAGAGTTGGAACGTGAAATAGGTGCTGATAAGGACACCATTGAGAGAATTTTGAAAGAAAAAGATAAAATTGAAAGTGAGTTTTTCAAAATTGAAAATGAAAAGCTAACAATTCAACATGAAACTCAGTTAGCTAAAAAGGCTTTCAAAGAACGAGAAAATTAATATCTTGACGATTTTGTTGATCTCGAAGAGAAACTGAGTTCATGATCGCATTGTTTATAAAATGGGTCAATCAATTCAAAGAAATCACATGCTTGGAAAATAACCAAATAAAGTTTATGATCCTTTTCTCAAAGCTAGGTTGGGTTATAAAGATCCTGAACGTCTCAAAAAAGCCATTATAGCACAACCAAAAATGTATCATGGTTAAATGCTTCATAGTACTAACTTAAAACTCAATTCATCTTATTCTGAGGAAACTTTAGAGGATGTGGAAGAAATTCGATTGAAAATGAGAAACAAAATGGTTCAACTTAACTATGGAAAATTAAATGCTCTTTATGAAATATTTGTTCCTCAACAAGAACCTTCTGTTGAACAAACATATTTTTGTTTCCTTCTACTTCCAATGATTGTTCTGAGTCAACATAAGTTACATCGGATTTACCGATTCCAAAAATGCCAAAAGGGAGTAAATTGTTAAAAATGTTTGAAAAAATCGGTTTAGCAATTAACGATTTACGAAAACGAATTGATGTCACTCTTTTAGAAGATAGAAAAAGGAGATGGATGTTTGACAGTTAAAATTCTTTAAGAGAGTTTTATAAAACCGATGTAATTCCAATGTTTGACTCTTTGTCAACGATTTTGAAAGAACTTCAACAAGAACTCATTGACGAAGAATAGGAAATG
This sequence comes from Tanacetum coccineum, assembly GCA_026074375.1. NCBI lineage: Eukaryota > Viridiplantae > Streptophyta > Magnoliopsida > Asterales > Asteraceae > Tanacetum > Tanacetum coccineum. The sequence continues at coordinate 21,661 of BQNB010100570.1, forward strand.
TTAAATATTTTTGAATCAATGGAACATAAAGTTGTAGAAAAATCTCTAAAAGAAAATATTTTACAAAATGAGATCGATCGACCTTTAGAAGTATCCTTGACTCGAGAAATTCGAGATTGTGTGTTCATTTTTATTGAAGAACAGAAAAATAAGATGTTTAGAAATGAACTTGAAAAAAGTTCAAGTAACTCCAAAGATATCCAAGCTAATTTACTCAAGAGAATCAAAATTCTTGAAAATGATTTTAAGCGATCACAAGCTCAAAGTATTGATTTTGAACTCAAATTACAACATCAAAATCTTTTTATGGCTTGTGACGTCTCTTGGAAGTCAAGACTGTCAACATTGAATGATGAGAACGTATTACTAAAAACTCAAGTTGATTCTGTTGTTCAAGAAAGAGAAAATATTAAACTTGAATTTCAAAAGCTTTTTAATCCAATAAAAGCAACACGGGCTCAACAGAGGTTGATGAGTTAATTGAACATGTTAATCAAAAGACATATGCTTATGCTAATGTGCGGTCTCAAAATAAAGATATTTTGATGACAATATCTGAACTCAAGAATAAGATTATAACCATTGACAAGGGAAAAAATGTGAACACTAAGTTTGACAAATCTGAGACCTCAGGAACACTTCTTTGTGTAACACCATTGCCTAAAAACATAGCAGTTAAGGCTAAGAAAGTGTCAATTACTAAGGTCAATGCAGAGAGGTCAAAACCAGTCACTTCACATTTTATACCAAAAAACAAGCAAAGTCAAAAGCAGAGTGTGAATGTAATCGCAAGAGGAATGTATAGAATCAGAAAAACAAAGACACAGATGTCAGATTCTAAAACTAACATGAATGTTTCTAATTTCACAGGTGTAGAAAGTTCTAATAGTGTTAGAAGACCAAAGTCTAAGGACACTAAATTGAAGGATAGAGTCTTGAAAAACACTAATGATAAGAGATCATCTGCACATGTTCGGAAGATGTCAAGTAGTGTTAGTATAGATTCTAATAAGCGTGAAACAATGAATTCGACTGTATGTTAACCAAACACAAGTGTATTAAATACCAAGACTGTAAATTCTGTTAATGACGGTTCGAATATTGTTTGTGCTTCTTGTGGTAAAGATGTTTTTTTTGCTTTCTCATGAAAAATGTGTTGCTCGTTATATTTTGTCTAGAGATTCTAAGGTAAGGAGAGCCTTATTTACTACCCTTATAGCAGCAAAATCTAAGAATTTAGGAGCTACTTCTGTAGTTACAAAATCTAGATTAAGTGTTGCTAAAACCCCAACAGCAACAAATAAGGTCTCTAGTGCGTTACCACTATCTCCTGATTCTAGTCAAAGTAGGACACTTAGCAATTACATGAAAAACAAACTTGCAACAAGTAGAAAGTAGCAGAAATGGTTTGAATACCAACAAAGTTTTAATTGGACACCTAAAAGCAAAACTGCTCAATCACAATCTAGTGTGACAAAAAGTAGAACCAGTGTTCGATCAAAATCAAAAACACCGGTTACCACTCAGAAATGGGTAGCCAAATTGTCCACTCTTCCATTTGCATTTGTTTCATGTGATGCAGGTGATCCAGCTCCTCCTTTAGATTGTTGATAGCGGATGCTCGAAGCATATGACTGGTAATCTTCAATTGCTAAGAAATTTCGTTGAGAAATTCATAGGAACAGTCCGCTTCGAGAATGATCATTTTGCTGCAATCACTGGATATGGAGATTATGTTCAAGATATACTACGTTTAAGGCCTTGGTGACAATCTATTTTTGGTTGGACAATTTTGTGATGGAGATTTAGAAGTAGCCTTTCGTTCAAACATGTGTTATGTTTAGAATATTGAGGTTGATGATTTGCTTACCGATTTATGTGATTCAAATCTCTACACTGTCTCTATTTCTGAATTGGTGGCTTCTTCTCTTGTGTGCTTAATGTCTAGGGCCACATCAATAAAATCATGGTTCTGGCACTGAAGGCTTTCTCATTTGAATTTTGGTACCATTAATCAGCTCACGTCAAAAGATCCAGTTGACGGGCTTTTGAAATTTAAGTATAATAAAGATCACCTATGTTCAGCCTGTGAGCAAGGAAAAAGAAAGAAACCTTCACTTCTACCAAAATTGGTACCAAGCACAGAATCCAAACTTGAATTAATTCATATGGATTTATGTGGGCCAATAAGGGTAGCAATTATCAATGGCGAGAAATATATTCTAGTGGTCGTTGATGATTATTCTCGTTACACTTGGGTATATTTTCTTCGTACCAAATATGAGGCTTCAGATGTGATCATCGATTTCATTAATCAAGTTCAACGGAATCTAAAAGCTCAAATTCTAAAGATCCGAACTGACAATAGAACTGAGTTCAAGAATGAGAAATTATGGTTGTTTTATGCAAAGCTAGGCATTGTTCATAATACTCAATTCCTGAAACGCCTCAACAAAATAGTGTTGTTAAACGATGAAATCGTATACTAGTCGAGGCAGCACGAATAATGCTTATCTTTTCAAAAACACCAGAATTTCTGTAGGCTGAAGCTATTGCTACTGCTTGCTTTACTCAGAATCGCTCTATTGTACATACTCGGTACAACAAGACTCCTTATGAACTAATTCGCGGAAGAAACCCCATTATTCAATACTTTCATGTGTTTGGATCTCTTTGTTATCAAACAAATGATCGTGGTGATATTGGGAAAATGAAACCAAAGGCTGAAATTGGTATCTTTATTGGTTATTCTGAGTCATCACAAGGATTTCGTATCTATAACCGCCAAACAAAAAAGATAATGGAAAGATCCATGTCAAGTTTGATGAACTCACAGCAATGGCTTCTGAATGCAACTATTTAGAACCCGAATTTAATTGCATGAATTTTCAAGATTCATCGGAAGATTCACAATCAATACTGTCAAAAACAGACTTGGATAAATTTGTTTGGTCCTTTGTATGAAGAATACTATGCGACGAGTCCTCCAGAAGGGTCAGATAATTCCACTG
>BQNB010100571.1:0-24671 GCA_026074375.1 Tanacetum coccineum
AAGGTCGAGGATTTCAATTGTATCATGGCAATGTTAATGTTAAGTGCAATAAATGTGGTTTAATAAATATAGGGAAAATCTCTTTTTTCTTAAATTTAAATATGTTTTTGAACTAAGACTATTTTATTTTAAGTTGTGATTTTTCTAAATAAGCTATGTATAAACGGGAAACCTAAGAGTTTTTTAAACCGAAGGTCCATAAGTCCCGATACTAGTCTTTGTGGGGTGTCAAAAGCCTGGTCACTTAGCTGCAAGGTTGGGATGTACCGAGACGAAAGTCGCTACATGGGATGATCTCGCCTTCAAACTCATTATTCTCGGGTGGAATGTGAAGCATAAGAATTTTGCAAAACGTTGATCCAGGGTTGAAATTCGAAATGGCACATTCACCTAAGCTATAATAATTGTCGGGAGTGAAAAGTTTCACAAGTTACAAATATGAGTAGTATTAGCATTTTTACTTGTATTTAACGGTGATTTCGTTTTAAGCTTGGTTTAGAATAAGTAAAAGGTCGAGAACGATGAATTTATCATTTTTGGGGCATTTTAGCATTGAAATGCGTCTTGTTCTATGACCCTAAAGTTATAAAATAACGAAAGTCAAATATGTTTGTTAGTTAAGAAAAAGAAAAAGGAAAAATACAAAAATATTAGTGGTAGTTAGTGTAAATATAAAAAATCGTCAAAGCGGGGCTTTTCAAAGCTATTAAGTCTTTAATTCCCTTTGATGAACACTTAGCTACTTTTCAAGGCAATTAGTCGAGGGGGATTGAGATTCTTAGTTTTCTTAAGTGTTTACTTATGGCATTGCGTGAGGACACGACAATATCTTAGTATGGGGATTTTGGTATGTGCTTAATTACACATACTTTTTGCCTATAAAAACGTGCCTAAAATGACCAAAATATATCAAAAATACATTGTATTTGTGTGTTTTATGATTTATGATTATGCATGTAACGGATATCTAAGAAAAGGATAAAAACAAAGCCAACACGACAAAACCGAGCACAGGAATGGAAAGGTCGTGAAAAGTAAAAAAAGTCATCAAAAGTTAAAATCAAAGTCAATGTGAAAAGTCAAAGTTAAAGACGAAGCCGAAAACGAAGAAATCTTAAATGGACCAACCCGCACCCATTTAATGGGCCAGGTCAGCCCATTAAGACATCATTTATAAAACTTATAAGTTTTATGGTCCAAAAACCCTTAAAAGTCCAAAACCCATAAACCGGCCCAAATATAAGCCCAATACACACTTAACATTGTTAACCATACACCTTTAACCCTCTTTTGCATCGTTAGTCCTTAAGGACTAACAGTGTCAGTCCAAAAGGACTAACGGTACAAACACTTAACCATTAACTCTAACACCCGTTACCCTGTTCACCCAAAACCCATTTCTCGCCAAGACACTATTCATGTATCTCTTTCACCTCGTCCCCTACAACCACATACAAAAAAATCACCCTCCCCATACTACCCCACTCTACTAAACTCCATTTCTACTTTGCCAATCCTCTATAATCCTATTTCCCAAGTGATTTGATTGGACAGGACAAAATCAAGGGCTTAGATCATAGAACTTGGAGAACAAGATAAATGGATGGCTATGATGAAGACTTCGAGCTCACTCATACAAGAAACACACCTACAAGGGCTCAAACGGATTATAAGTGTGTGTGTTTTCACACAGTAGGGCATCTAGTGTAATTTAGTTTAGGAGTAGTGTAGCTTTAATTTTCAGCTTATTTAACTTATTGTATTTTTATTTTCCAAGCAATGTACTTTTTTTAAGAAGTTTTAATGAAAGTTTTGTTTTAAGTTTAATCATCTTTCAATTCTGTTAAAAGCTAATTGTTATCTTAAAAGTCAATTTAAACAAGCTCATATAAGCTCTCTTATATTCCTGTTATCTTAGAATGCTTTTTCAAAAGTTATCTAAGCTTTCCATATAGAATCACTTTAAAAGGACTATCAAGTTGAGATTTTGGATGATATGCCAGACAAGGATGGGCTTTATGGTTCTTTCTAACTTGTGAGAACAAGCTAGAGCTTTGTAGATAAGCTCATTGAGCATTTCAGTCCTTGTTTAAGCAAAGGACAAAGGTGTGTTCATCATTTTTCAATTTTACTTTTTAGCTTATTTTCATGTTCAGCTTATTTACTACTTATTACCTGCTTATGTCTGATTAATAATGCTTATTTTACTTGTTAATGCTTTTTAGACATGATTCTCAGCTTATATGTTTTAGTTTAAGGTATTATGAATCTGCCTATTTTAGTTCAAAAATGCTTATTATGCATATGCTTATATAGGTGCTTATTTACTGATTTTATTGCTTATTTTCTTTTTTAGCTTAGATATGAATCTGTTTTTAGTTTTAAGACTTTTTATAATACTGTTTTAGCTTAAAATTAGTGTGTTGTAGTTTAAAGGGGTGTTTGGGTCTCAAATAGTTCAAATTGGTCAAAAGAGGGTGGAAATTGTTTTTGGAGTCATAAAAGATTTACATAAGTCATTGGAGTCTTAATGCTAGTTTACTTAGTCTAGATAAGTTTGTTATAGTTTTAGTTTGTTTTTATCAATTTTCAAGTCCGCATTTTCATAGAAGCTCTATATTGTTATATATATAAAAGGAGGTTAAGGTATAGTTTCTATGTTAAAAGTGGTTTTTAAAAGCAATATAGAGCATCTGTTTTGAGTCATTTGCCCTTGAGATCTTCTCTTCAAGTTTTAGCTCAAAACAGATTAGTGTAAGGTCTTATAAGTTAGATTTTGCAGATTAGTTGTGGTTAGGATTTAGTTTATCCTTTAGTTAATTTGATTAATATCAGCTTATTGTAGTATAAATTTAATCTTTTTTTTCAAGTTTTAAGTTTGTCATTTGTGCTTTTGAGTCTTAAAACTTAGGCTGCAAGCTGCCATTTATTCTTTTTCAAAAAGCCAAAAATACTAGGTAGTCTACCATTTTCTTCACCTTTTTTTAGCTTACTTTCTTAATGTTTAGCTTATTTCTTTGCTTATTTGTGTCAATAGCCTAGAGTACCTTATCTGTTTTCATCTTGCTGCTTATTTCCTTGGCTTATTTAGCTTAAAGCTTAGCTTAAAAATCTGTCTTTAATCCTTAAAAGTCTATTTAGGTGTCCTCTATCTTTTAGCTTTTTAGGCTTTTCTTGCTTATTGGTTTTATTATTTGTAATCATATATTGCTTATTAGGTTAGGTTGTTGGTTTGTTTCAGATCTAGTGTGCTTTTATTTTAGTTATTGTGTCTTAGATAAGCCTTAGAGTTTTATGATTAGTCATTTGTTATAAATACCAAAATTGTTGTTCTTTTTAAGCTATTTCCAAGTATTAATAAGTTTGTTCAAAAAGTTGTTTTATTAAAAGTTGCTTTATTCTGCTTGTTGTTTAGCCTTTTCATAACGAAAAATAAAAAAAATGTTTTTGAAAAAGATAAGGTCAAAGGGGCGAACCTGTGACCCTTTCCTTTATAACACCAAAACCTTAAACATCACTCAATCACCATTGCTTGGGTCTTTTTCGTTTAATGTTTGCCACATTTAATAGTTAACACCTTTTAACCAGCTTAAGCTATAAGCCATTTTAGGCTTATTTCCAGCTTATTGAGATAAGTTGGTTGGCCCGTTTTATTTTTCCTAGGATTAGCATAGTTCAAGTCACCACCAATACTTTGTCGATTGTTTCCAGATTTTTATAAGTTAGTTTTAATATTTTTAATGCATTTTTTTGAATAAATCCGTTTTTAATTCATAATAAATTAAATAAAAGTCGAAAAAATATAATTCTTTTTTCTAGAATTTTCGTTAATCATTTAGGACTTTTAAAAATTAAATTTGAGTTTGTAGGGTTAAAATTTGAATTATTTGCTTATATGTCGCATTTTTAAATTCCCGTTAACGTTTTTTTAGGTTCGATCTTTAATTGCTTTCATTGTTTACTTGCGTTTATTGTTTTTGCATATTATTAGTAGAAATAGAATTTAAAACCAAATCTTTGTCTTTTCAAACACGCAATCACGATTTCAATTCACGCCTCATAGGGAAAGACCCGGGAATGCTATTTTTTGGGATATTATTTGGATTAAAGTAATCTCTTAAAAGCCGTTAAGGAATACTTACTCTATCTCTTCTTAATTGATTATTTTGGTTATATATTTTTATATAAGTTTTATGCATATTTTACTATTATATATATAAGTATAATTTTTAAGAGATCAAACCCCAAGAGACCAACTGCGCTAGGCAGTGGTCTCATTATATCTATACAAAATATTTCATTTAACATATTTTGTTTTGACCAGGTCAATTGTTAACAGGGTTCAAAAACAGGACGATAGGGTTCAAAATAAGAAAAGGTTCAAGGTCAATAAGTACCGATAGATCGTAATTTCGTGATTTACCATTTGGTGTAATCGTGGAATTTTGACAACTTCGTTTGAAACCTCGATAAAGTAAAAATGTTTTTGCTTGTTTTCCAATCATTTGTACTGTAAGAAATAGAAACATCAATACTAAAAATTTGAAACATTATTACTCATATTTTAGTGTTTTGTCGTATATAGTGTTTTACGGGGGTACAAATGTTGAGTGTTTAAGCCAAACATCATAAGCCATAACATCTAAGTTCAACTGAGAAAAAATGCTTAAAAAGTGTCAACTTAAAGTTGGTGAGTTCATTGGTTTTTGTAAGTATAAACGTTGAACCAAAGTTTTGTAAAGTATGTATGACCGTTCAATCCTTAAATGTTCACCAAAATGTATTTATGAATGTTGGAAATCAAAGAGTTGTAAAGTATGCATGACCATTTCAATCCCCAAATGGTCACAAAAATATAAGTATGGTTGGACCACCATAGTTCAAAGTATGTATTGCCACTTTATTCAAGGCAATGTAAATATTCATGTGTGTATAAAACAATGATTACGATTACTCTAAGTTCATAAAACTGCTGCGTAGACTTAAATTTGCGAAGAACGGAGAAATGATAGCGGGTAATTATCGTTAGATGTAAGCAAGGTCAAGCATATTTTTGCCATTTTTGGTCTGTTTTGGGTTTATTTGGGTTGTTTTAGGCATAAAGGAATATGTGTATTCTACGCTTATCAATATCAATAATTTTAGTTTAAATTTATACTTAAATTTTCTAAAAAGAAATTTTCTCTATATCATGGTAATGTAAAGTGTTAAAAAAATGATGAAAAAAGAGGTAATAATAATTAAAAAAAACTGCGGGCTAATAAAAGTTTACTGCATCTTGCCGGCTCACAACCGATGTTGCAGTCTTCTAAATAAGGCACATAGTATTTATCTGAGACTGATAAAAGTTTGTTGCATCTTGCCGGCTCACAACCGATGTTGCAACCTTTTAAAAGGTCGAGGATTTCCTTAGTTTAAAGGATGTGTAATTATATTAAGTGTAATAAACGTGAATTAATAAATATAGAGAAAATCTCTTTTTCTTAAATTTAAATATGCTTTTGAACTAAGACTATTTCGTTTTAAGTTTTGATTTTATGTATATCCAGGAAATCCAAGGGTTTTGAAACCGAAGATCCGTGAGTCCCGATACTAGTCTCTGTGGGGTGTCAAAATCCTGGTCACTTAGCCACAAGGTTAGGATGTGCCGAGACGAAAGTTTCTACATGGGATGATCTCGCCTTCAAACTCATTACTTTTGGGTGGAACGTAAAGCATAGAAATTTTGCAAAACATTTGATCTATGGTTGAAATTCGAAATAAGCACATTCACCAAAGATATAATAATTGTCGGGAGTGAAAAGTTCACAAGTTGCTAGAATGAGTAGTGTTAGCATCTTAACTTACATTTAAGGGTGATTTCGCTTTTGAGCTTGGTTTGGGACAAGTGAAAAATTGGGAACGATGAATTTATCCTTTTTGGGCATTTTAGGATTAAAGTGCTTCTTATTCCGTGACCCTAAAAGTTATAAAAATAACGAAAGTCCAAACATTTTAGTTAGTTGCTTAAAAAAGAAAAGTATAAAAAAATAAGAAAAAGGAAAAATACAAAAATACGTTGTTTTCACGTAATCCCGTTTTTACCACCAAAATACCAAAAAAATGAAAAAAAATTTAAAAATTTCAAAAACAAAATAAGTGTTTTGTCACAATTTTGACTTTCCTGCTGGGTAGAATAAGAATAAATTTTGACTCGATCGAGCGTGTTTAGCTCTAGCTTGTTCCTTAACTTTTAGACTAAGCATTCGCGGATATTTTTACTAAAGATTTTAAATTTGCGAAGAATGAGAAATGATAGAGTTAATTATGAATTAGATGCTAAACAAGGATTAGATGGAAATCTTAAGAGCTCATAAGTGTAGTTTGTGGCTTTTCTCTCCCATAAGCTTCTAACCAGACTAATAATACGTGCTCTCTTCGAAAATTAAACTTAAATCAACAATTTTTTGAAGCATAGTCGATATCAATAATTTTAGTTCAGATTTATACTTAAATTTTCTAAAAACAAAATTTTCTCTATATCAAGGTAATATAAAAAAAATGACAAATGAGGTAATAATAATAATAAAAACTGTAGACTGATAAAAGTTTGCTGCATCTTGCCGGCTCACAACCGATGTTGCAGCCTTCTAAAAGGTCGAGGATTTCATCAGTTTAATGGATGTGTAATTATATTAAGTGTAGTAAACGTGAATTAATAAATATAGGTAAAATCTCTTTTTCTTAAATTTAAATATGCTTTTGAACTAAGTCTATTCCATTTTAAGTTGTGATTTTTCTAAATAGACTTAGTTCAAAAGCGAAGGTCCGTGAGTCCCGATACTAGTCTTTGTGGGGTGTCAAAAGCCTGATCACTTAGCCGCAAGGTTGGGATGTGCCGAGACGAAAGTCGCTACATGGGATGATCTCACCTTCAAACTCATTATTTTGGGTGGAACGTGAAGCATAGAAATTTTGCAAAACGTTGATCCATGGTTGAAATTCGAAATGGCACATTCACCTAATATATAATAATTGTCGGGAGTGAAAAGTTCACAAGTTACAAATATGAGTAGTGTTAGCATCTTAACTTATATTTAATGGTGATTTCGTTTTTGAGCTTGGTTTGGGACAAGTGAAAAGTCGAGGACGATGAATTTATCCTTTTTGGGCATTTTAGGATTAAAATGCATCTTATTCCGTGACCCTAAAAGTTATGAAAATAACGAAAGTCCAAACATGTTAGTTAGTTGCTAAGAATAAGAAAAAGGAAAAATACAAAAATATGTGTGGGAATAAGTATAAATATTTAAAAAATGGTAAAAACGGGGCTTTTTCAAAACTAATGATTCTTTAATTCCCCTTGATGAACACTTAGCTACTTTTCGAGGTAATTAGTCGAGGGGGATTGAGATTCTTGGTTTTCTAAGTGTTTACTTATGGCATTGCGTGAGGACACAACAATAGTTTAGTATGAGGGATTTGGGTATGTGCTTAATTACACATACCTTTTACCTATAATAACGTGCCCAAAATGACCAAAATATACCAAAAATACATTGTATTTGTGTGTTTTGTGATTTATAATTGTGTAGGTAACGGATATTCACTAAAGACCAAAAATCAAGCCAAAACAGACAAAACCAAGCACGGGAATGGAATGAGCGTGAAAAGTCAAAAAGTTAAAGTTAAAAGTGAAAGACGAAGCCGATTTCGAAGAAATGTTAAATGGGCCAACCCGTACCCTACTTAATGGGCCGAATCAGCCCAATATGATTATTTAAATAATCAAAAGTCCATAATCCTATTTTAATTAAATCTGGCCCAAACTTAATAAAATAAGCCCAACAAATCCCAAACCAGATAACCCCGTTAGTCCTATAACCTCCTTAAACCCTTGCACCGTTAGTCCAAAAGGACTAACGGTGCAAACACATAACAAAAACAGGGAAAACGCCCGTTATCTTTCAATTCCCCCAAACCTTATCCTTGATTTCCCGACAAACCTCTACCCCACTATTCACCCATCACTTTCGTTCACACCCCTGCAACACGACAAGCAAACATCACACCCTCTTAACCTATTCACCCCCCTGTTAAGATCAATGCCACTTTGGAAATCCCACACAATCTCATTCGACAAGAGCTTTTGACCAAAATCAATAGACAAGATCATCCACCTTGGGCTCCAAGATGATTCAATGGTTGAGATGGGTTCTAAGAAGCACAAGCTCAAGTTTTTCAAGGGTTTAGCTCACAAAGAAAGCATAAACGGATGAAGACAAAGAAGACCAAGACCTTAGCTTATTCTCTATATAATAGGACCTCATTGTAGCCTGTCAAGGCATCTAGTTTTTAAGTTTTCAGGTTACATTAGTTTATTGTACTTGTTTTTAAAAGTCTTGTACTGTTTTATTTAAGTTTAATAAAAATTAAGTTTTTATGTTAAATCTGTTTTTTTAGTTAATGCTTCTAAGTCTTAAAAACGCTTTATAAGCTCATAAAAGCTCTTTTTAGCTGTTTACTTAAGCTGTTTATTTAAGCAATATAAGCTTGTCCATAGCTTATATTGCTTAAGTCTTTTTAACCAAAAATCACCCACAAAAGCTATTTGGAAGATAAGCCAAAAAGGGAAGGGCTTATGGGTTTCACTAGCTTGTCTTTGACAAGCTAGAGCTTGTAGATCAGCTTATTTGCCCTGTTTTGAGCAAGGGCTTTGTAAGTTCTCTATTTTTAGCATTTTAGCTTAAAACTGCTTATTTGCTTATTTTTACTGCTTATCTTTTAGTTTTAATTGCTTATATGTGCTTATTATACCTTAATCTTCATCTGTTTTGAGTTTTCTTAAGTGTTCTTAACCAAGCTTAATTTAAACTTTAGTAGTGTAAAAATGCAAAATCGAGTTTTAAAAGGGTGTTTGGGTTAAGAGGGAAAACAGGTCAAAATGTGTTAAAAAACTGTTTGGGTCACTAAGCCGTCTTTAACAAGCCTTTTTAAGTTGAGTTAATCTGTTCTTAAAAGTTTTAAATGATTAAAATCAAGTTTTAGGGTGTTTTGTACAAATTCCTTTAACCTGAGGTTTTGAAAGTTTTCCAAATCGTTTGTTTTGATTTTTGTTTAAAAATTTGTTTTAAGGTCTTGTTTTTACTTCATGTTGAGTCTAAATGCAGTAGTAACTAAGTTAGTTAGGATTACTTCTGCCTTTTAAAAGTTTGGTCAAATCTGTCAAGTTCTTTTTCAAGTTCAAAATTCTAGTTTTTCATTTGAAAATTTAGATAAGCTAAAATGAGTTTTAGCTTATGATTTTTCTTGCACAAGTTCTTTGTGGTATGCTTTTTATCTGTTTAAGCTTATTTTACATTTTAATCAACTTTTACTAGCTTATTTTTAAGGCTGCAAAAGCCAATTTGTCTTTTACAAAAACCTTTGAAAAAATCAAAATAGTGTAAACACCCCTTTTCATAAGCCTTTTTAAACAGCTTATTTGTGTTTCAAACTCTTTTTTCTTTGATGATTTAAATAGCTTATTGTACAAGCTTTTTAGTTCTATAAGCCTCTAAGTCATAAGGATCCACTTACTAGCTTAAAATTAAGCTAGAAAAGTGCCTTTTAGGGCTGTTTGGTATCTAATTTTGTCCAATAAGCTTATTTGCTTTTCTGAGCTTATTAGATTTGCTTTATTTAGGTTTAGTCTTGCTTATTAGGTTAGTTTTAATCCCTTTTAGCTTAATTAACTTAGGTTAGAGCTTATTTAAGCTTATTATCACTTTTAGCTTAGAAATTTTAAGTATAGAAGCCTTTAGGTAATCCTGTCAATTTAAGCTTAGTATTAGCTCAGTTTAGTTGCTTATTTTTGTTATTTAGTGCTTATTAGGTGTAGCTTGTTATCTGTCTTAGCTTATTTACCTTTTTTCTTTTGCTTATTGTGTCTAAAAAATGCAAACAATTAGCCTTGTAGTTTTTTTCAGCTTTTAAGTAGTCTGTCAACCTTTAGAGCTTATTTCTGAGCTTATTTTTAAGTTTTGTAAAAAGTCACTTTTTTTAAAGTTGCTTATTTAGCTTATATAAAGCTTTTTCATAATTTTTTTTTGCAAAAATAAAAACATTGAGAAAGTGGGAAGCCATGGGTGAGCCAAGGCTCGAACCCAAGATTTCAACCACAATCAACCAACGTTTTTAACACACACCACACTACCACCAGCACCAATAGGGCCATCTGGTCTTTACTTGCACAATTATTTACTTAACCTCATTTTAGCCCATTAAGATTAACAGCTTATTTTGCTTATTTCCTGCTTATTTAAATAAGCTGTTTAGCTCATTTTATTTTTTTCTAGATTCATCATTACTCAAAGTACTTTTTATAATTTTTTTAGAATTTTCCCATTTAGTTTACTATTTTTATGCATTTTTTTAGATTAAATCAGTTTTTAATTCATAATAAAAAATATAAAAGTAAAAAAAATATAATTTTTTTTAAAATTTTCTTTTTTCATTTAGGACTGTTAAAAATTAAATTTGCTTTTGTAAGGTTAAATTTGTAGAATTTAGTTTTTTAAAGAACGGGTTTTGATCCCGTTAACATTTTTTTTCGTGATTTAACTTAAATTGATTTCGTTTTATGGTTTCTTTAATTTGTTTTTGCACTTTAATTGTAGAAATAGAAAACCCAAACCAAATATTGATCATTCAAGCATTGGTCCACAAACGTTACTCGATTTTTAATTCACGCCTCGTCGGGAAACGACCCGGGAAGGTTTTTTAAGGTTTTGCTTTGGATAAAAGTAAAACATCTTTTAAAAAGCCTCTTAGAATTTTATTGATTAATAATTTTAATTATCCTCTTATTATTATATATTTATATTTATTATATATATATTATATAGTAAAAGGTGATTGATTTTATACGTGTCAGTGTATAAAAGGAGATCCTAGGTTATGATATATAGCTTCAAGGTTGTAGACCCTAGTACTACACATAGTACTCGTATTATTGATAATATTAATATTGAAGCTTTTCAGTAATATCATTGTTCATACATTGTTCATATAATTTACTATTTCATTTATATTATTCTAAGTATTAAAGAGTAGATTCCGCACTCTTTAGTATACACAAAGTTTCTACCATAGTTGTTTCCAAAACAATTTAACCTTTACAAGCTAAAGAATCGATCTTAAGTTGGGATCAACAAGTGGTATCAGAGCTTGTGATCTGAAACTTTGATCTAGACGAAACTAACAAGAAGAACTCTTTACTCACAAGGAAGAGACGGATCTAGAATTTGCACAAACCAATACTACTGCAAAGTTACTCATTCTCAAACAGGGTGAATATGATATGTGGAGGCTAAGGATTGAGCAATACTTTCAAGTACAAGACTATGCTATATGGGATGTCATAGAGAATGGAAACTCATTCAAACTAGTAGCTCAAACAACAACAAATACTGATGGTACCTCAACTTCACTAATACCAGGTCCTATAACTACTGAAGAAAAGACTCAAAAGAAGAATGATGTGAAGGCAAGAAGTATGTTACTGATGGCACTTCCTAATGAACATCTAATGACATTTAATCAATACAAGGATGCTAAGACTTTGTTTGCTGCTATACAAACAAGATTTGGTGGTAAAGAAGCCACAAAGAAGACTCAGAAGACTCTTCTGAAGCAAATGTATGAGAACTTTAGTGCTCCAGCCATAGAGTCTCTTGACTCTAATTTTTAACAGACTTCAGAGAATGGTAAACCAGCAGCTATCCTGGGTGAAAACATTTCACAACAAGAAGAATCTCAATTTGAAATTATTTGAGAAGTCCTGCCTTCTGAGTGAATACCACATTTGTGTTCTGGAGGAATAAACCTATCTAGACACAATGCGCTTTGATGAACCTCTACAACAATTTACAAGATTGTTAAACAAGAGGTTAAAGGAACTGCAGAGCTCAAGCTCAATTCTACAGAATATGGCTATTTTTGTGTCATCCCCCTAGCAGTAACTAATTAGATTAATACTTCTTATAGAGTTTAGTACTGGCTAACACTCAAGACAGCCCTCTAGCCACTCAAGTTAGCACTGCTAGTACTCAAGTTAATACTGCTAACTTAAGTGATGACATTGTTTATGCATTTTTGGCCAGTCAACCAAACGGGTCTCAACTTGTATATGAGGACCTTGAACAAATCCATGAAGATGACATAGAAGAGATGGATTTGAAGTGGCAGTTAGTCAATGGCTGACAGAGGACAATAAGGTTTTTCTTTTTTTTCCAGAAAACTGATAGAAAATCACTATCACTGAAGTGACACAGCTGGATATGACAAATCATAAGGTGGATGTTTTCAACTCTCCAATAAATGGGGAACACTTTGCAAGGAAATTGCAAACTGACCTAGGAAGCCAAGTAGCAGAAACAGGAATCAGAGACATCTCTAGAAGACTGTAAATGTAGAAGAACTTTTCAAAAGCCATGGTGGCTATTGATGGAGCTGGTTTTAACTAGAGCTATATGGCAGATGATGAAGTTCCTACAAACATGGCTCTTATGGCTTGGTCAGACTCTGAGGTACATAATAACAAAACTTGTCTAAAAAGCTTTGAAACTCTTAAAACTCAACTTGATGATTTAAGAATAGAGTTTAACAAATTTGAGTTCAATTTAGCTACTTATAAAATAGGATTAGCATATGTGGAAGAGCAACTTGTCTTTTACAAAAAGAATGAGGTTATTTTTTGTGAGCAACTTGCTGTTCTTAAAAGAGATATCTCATATAAAGACTCAGAAATTAGCATGCTTAAGAGTGAGTTAAAAAAGCTTAAGCAAAAAAAGAAAGCAATCCACTTAAAATTGAAAATTTTGATAATGCTTCTAAGAGTCTAGACAAATTAATAGGGAGTCAGATAACTGATAAAAGTAGAAAGGGTGTGGGGTTTGTAAGTTATAATGCTGTTCTACCTCCCCCTACAGGGTTATTTTCACCTCTAAAGTTTGATTTGTCCAACTCTGGTCTAAAGGAATTCCAACAGCCTGAGTTTGAAGGATATGGACCTAAGACTAGTAAGAATGTTAGTGAAGATAATTTTAATGAGGTTAGGAAATCTCCTGATGCCCCATTGGTTAAGGAGTTGGTGTCAGTATGATAAAGATAAAAGAACGAAAAACTGTTTTTCCTACTGTTGCTAAGATAGAATTTGTTAGACCTAAACAACAAGAAAAACCAGTTAAGTATGCTAAAATGTACAGGTCACAAAGTCCTAGGGGAAATTAAAGAAACTAGAGTAATCAGAAGTCCCAATAGCTAGGAAGTGAATTTGTGATGTACAATAAAGCTTGTTTTGGTCTTTAGAAAGATTTGACCATGTGCAGGCTAACTGCAATTACCATCAAAGGGAAAGGGTGATATTTGGAAATAATTTTACAAGGGTGAATTACAATTATTTTGCTAAAAAGTCTCACTCTAATGCTCATAGGAACAAGGTTCCAAGAGCAGTTTTAATGAAATCTGGCCTAAGATCTCTTAATACTGCTAGGCATGTTACTACTGCTCATCCCAAAACTACAGTTTATAGTGCTAGACCAAAGTCACATTTTTCTAAATAGGCACAATTAACTGTAAAGAGGTCCTATCAAACAAGAACATCGTTAACTAAAATTTTTTTTAGCCAAAATGTTAATACTGCTAAGGGTAAATTTTATACTGCTAGGCCAAAAGCATTTAATACTGCTAAGCCAAATTCAGCAGTAGTTAATGCTGTGAGGGAAAATCAGGTTAATGTTGTTAAGGCCTCAGCATGTTGGGTTTGGAGACCTACCAAATTTAATAGTGCATCAATTACTTAGAAGATACATAATTATGTTGATGCACGAGGCAGATCTAAGTCAGTGATGACTTGGGTCCCTAAAGGAAACTAATTTCCTTATTTTTATGTGCATGGTCATCCACAAAAAGAAGATCAAGGCTATGTTGACAGTGGATGCTCAAGGTACATGACAAGGAACATGTCTTATCTCTTAGACTTTAAGGAATTTGATAGAGGATATGTTACCTTAGGCGGAGGAGCCAAAGGAGGGAAAATCAGGTAAATGAACTCTTAAAACTAGTAAGCTTGATTTTGAGGATGTGTACTTTGTCAAGGAGTTACAGTTTAACCTTTTTAGTGTTTCACAGACGTGTGACAAAAAGAACAGTGTTGTGATTAGAAACAAAGCAAGGCTGGTTGCACAAGGTTACACTAAAGAAGAGAGAATAGATTATGATGAGGTTTTTGCTCCAATTGCTAGGATTGAAGCATTAGGTTTCTATCTTAGCCTATGTCTCATTCAATAGACTTTGGTAGTAAACCAGATGGATGTAAAGATGCATTTCCTTCTTCTGTAATGGCCAAGATTAAAGCGGATAGTTTATGTCGTCAACCTCTAGGTTTGAAAAGAACCCTAAGTTCCTAACAGAGTTTATAAGGTAGAAAAGGCATTATATGGTCTACATCAAGCTCCTAGAGCTTTAGCCTCAATTTATTGAGTCGAACAAGGAAGCTCGGTCACTCTACGATGGAGCTTCGGTCTTTAATTAGTTAATGTTGTAATAAAATATTATCGGGAATCGGGCTCGATAGTTAAACTAATATTGTATATGTTTCGGGTTTAATCCCAAGCAAAACCCGAGCCCGGGTCCTAGTTAAATATCCCACGCGTCGTAGGGATATATATATAGATATTTTCCTAAGAAAATATCTAAGAAATCTAATCTCACAAATATCTTTTTTTTCTAATCTTTCTCAGTTTCTCTCATCTCTCTCTCTCTAAACTATAATCTTTCTTGATCTCTTTTCTTAGTTCTTGATCCGTGGTGTGTGTTATGAAGTGAAGTGTTACACGGGATCCTACAATTGGTATCACGAGCCACGGGTGGGTTTAGTGATTTTTCTTATTCACTTTGAGCTTTGATTCCGAATCTTTTTTTTTATCTCATAAACATTTTGTTGAGAATTCCTTTTTTGTCTCACACAAACATATCCTAATTTTTAATATAACATTTTAATAACGTTTTCCGTTTTAAATTTTTTTTCTGTTTTTCGTCATCTTCTTTTTCTGTTTTTCTTTCATTTTTTTTATCCATCTTTTTGTTGCTCTCTGGTGTGGTAAGAAAAACACAAGGACGAATCGAACGAGAGCATTCATCTTGGAGCCGAAAGAGTGGTAAAACGTTAGAACCGAACTAGTGGAAAACGTAACAACCGAACGAGTTACGTTGTGAAAGAACCGAACGAGTGAAAACTTATAGAGCCGAACGAGTGAAACAACTCAAGGACCGAACGAGTAACATCTTAAAAATCACCGAACGAGTGAAAACTTAACAGCCGAACGAGTTGCTTCCTTCATGGACCGAACGAGTAACAATCTATAGGACCGAACGAGCAAAATTTTTGAGGACCGAACGAGCAACATCCAAAAGACGACCGAACGAGTACCTTTTTAAGTTGCACCGAACGAGTAACATTTCAAAGATTTAAACCACCAAAAACTATAAAACTATAGGGAATACAGTCCACAGACAAAATCTTAAGCATTGATTAACAAACTTTCGGTTTTTCGGTTTCGAGTATCGGTTGACTACACGACTTATAACTTAGACCGTTGTGACCGTGTCGTCGTTTCGATCATCGTGGTATATTCGGATTTCACCGACGATAACCGAACAAGTTTAAATGATCAAATAGACAATCGTGTTCTTATATCTTTTTTTTAAACGAAGGTGATAAAGGAAAAAATAGAGGGAATTTTCTATTTAATACCAAGTAATGTGGAAAATTACACAATGCAGCCCCTGGACTTTAATTCTAAATTATCCCCTTCATCCTTTTTTTTTATCCTCTTTGTTATACAATCTTACACGTTTGTACTTAATAGTTATAATTCAGCGTTGTCCTCCAAAGTGAATCGTTTGTGGCACCGTTTGTCATTATTTTGAGTTTTAATCAACGTTCAATCATTACTAGCCTCAAATTTCGTGCACCGTTCATAGTTGCAAGCTCAAAATCGTTTACAAGAATTTCAAGTTATTTAACAACAACAACGATTTCACCAACAATAATTCTATTTTTACGGTTTTCTTGATTTAGTAAAATCCCGCGAAATACTCTTGTATTTTATCGGTTTAGTCAAGACTTGTTTAAAAATCCCGTTTTAATAATAAGTTTTCCCAAACAATAACAATCACTTTACCTAACTTAAGATCCAATAACAAATCTTTTACACTTCATAATTCACGATTTTAAAAATGGAAAAAGAAAGCTACTTATCTTCGTGTGCAGATTCGGAAAAATAACAAATGAAACTAATTCAGGTTAAATCAAAGAAAGTTGGCAATGGTATCTTTCAACAACTTCATTCACACCTCAAGTGTCTTTCAATCAACGACTTAAGAGGAAGTCGAACCGAGGATGGATTCAAACGCGCATTTGCAACACTCTTTGGTCAGATCTAGAGGACTTTTCAGGCACTAGTTCCTGTACATGGATCAACTTCAAAAGCAACTTGACATAAGAAGAATTTCAAGAGATTGGATCCATTGCTTTTTTAAAGTACTCGAGACCAGTTTCAGTGTTCATCAAGGTCCGGTTTTTTTGGATGATGAATATGTTGAACATGAAACGCAACAAATTCCTAAATCACTCGACTCGACTTATTCTAGAATTCCAAGACACCTGGATCCAACCAATGGAATCTGTGTTGTACAACCATAAAATGGAGTATGCGAAAGCAGGGTGAGTGAAATGAAGACAAATGCAGAGACAGGGAAAAAGGTTGATTCGAGTAAAGCATTGGATGCTAGTTTGGTTGATACAGAAAAGCAATGGGACAACATTAAAAGAGCAAGATACCAAGCTAGCAGATCAAGGAATGTTTCACATGCTGATGATCTGCAGGATATCAGACCCATCTTTGGTGAAGAAAAGCCAATGGCTTGAGGTACAAATGTCTGATTGAAAATCAATGTCTTTGCTATAGGACAACAAACATTCCTGAGCAACCCGAACTCAAATAATGAAGAGGAGGTTGACCAAATGCTTGAACTATGTCTTGACACCTGTCCTTTGCCTACTACATTAACTGATATACAGGACAACTGAATTTTCAAAAATCAATCCTCTTGAATCTGAAATTATTCGTCTCAAAAAGATGTTGCCCAATTTCAAAAAGATTTTTTAAGAATGGAAAGCAATTTGTGTTAAATCTTGAAACTTAAATATCAAAATTCAAGTCTTTTTAAAAGAGGGCAACATGGTCAATTTTCGAAAGTAAAAAGTCATGATGCCAAGGTTTTTAAACTGACCTCGATTGTAATTGAAACAATAAACATCAAATAGGAACATAGTGTGTGCTAAATTACTCGCAGAGACATGAGCAGTTACTAACGAAAAAGAGCACTTGAAACAGAATTACAAAGATCTTTTTGTTCTATCAAAAGGACACGAGTGTTCAGACAAAGACCAGAATGACTCTTTATGGCACAAACTGAACCAATAAGTCTAATGAAACTGTGATGTACTAGCTCAGATTCAGAAAAAGGGGTTTGCAATTGCAGCATTAAAAAATGAGTTAAGGAAACTAACAGGAAATAGTGTGAATACTAAGTTTGCAAAGCCATCAATCTTGGGAAAACCGGTTGGACAACCACTCACAAACCAATCCGTTGTTAGACAACCGATGTCGTTTGTAAGTTGAAAAGACTAGAATTTCAAAAACCACGGTTTATCCTCCCAAGTTGATTGTGAACAACAGGACTTGTCAAAACCATTCACTACACATCATTGCCTAAGGGAAGAGAATTTGCCCATGCAATAAATCCTCATCACATGATTGCACAAGCTCATCTAGGTCTAGCTCAAAAATGACATTGTTCATAATTCACTACCTAGAGAAGCTAAGGAAAATACACATGAACCTTAGGGGGATCCCTAGAAATTTTTCTGCTCCAAAACATTTTGTTTGCCCGAGTGTCAGAAAAGTGTCTTTAATGCCACTCATGACGCTTGTGTAATAAAATTATGAAAGAAGTCAACTTGCTGTCTTGGTTCATCCAAATAAGACACAAACGGAAACAAACCCGTTTTAGAGCAAATAAGGGTTGCAATGAAAACCAATATAAGATCCCCATAAGGGCACACTAGGGATTTCATCAAAAGGACTACCATGTGCATGAGAAAAACAAACAAGTTCCTAGATCTTGTCTTATGTGGCAACCAAGGGTAGAATTCTCAAGACTGTTTGGTTAGTATGGGCTTCAAAGGAAAGACCATTGCCTCTAGTACCACAAGTTGAAAGAGAACCAAATGGTTCAATGAAGATATCTAACCAATGTGATGTGAAAGCGAACAAGCTCTTAATGTAGTGAGGTACTCTCTTAAGTACAGGTTACATCGTTCAATCCTACAGAGAAGGACTAAGAGTTTGGTTACGAAAAATAAAGAATATCTAGAAAACAGGGTTCAAGGAATTTTGATTGATGATCACACAATGACGTTGATCGCAGCCGATCAAGCCTGATCTTCATGGCAATGACGTCTGTTCACATCTGTTAGGCCTCGTTCTTCAGCAAAATGACTTCTGATCATAACGTTCTGAACTCGGAATTCATGACGCCAACAATGAATACAATCAAAGTTCAAAGTGGTTCAAAAGTTTTCCTTAAGCAAAAAGGAAAGCTCCATCCCGCATGAGTTGGAAATTCTATCCACATCATTTAAGCAATGCTGAGAGAGACGGATCATAGTATTCAATATTATCAATAATTTGACAACAGATAAATAAATACAAAATCAGGAAAAACAGAAAAATTTTCAACAAATTATTCTCGGCATGTCACTTGGATTCGATACCATTTACGTGTTAGGAAATGTCGATCTAACATTTGACAGGTGTTGTAAATGAAGTTCGGGAGGTGAGTTGAAAAATAATTTCAAAACATGTCATTTCTATTATCCTAGATGGCTTATGCGCAATTGTCAGTACATAACCCGGACTTCAAATTAAAGGATGTTTTTACTTATCCTCACAATGAGAAAATTAATGTTTCTCGGTTTGAGCGTTCTTACATGACATTCAATATCTTTCGCTCAAGAAAAAGGAAAGTGTACTTTTAGTGCGTTACCTTACCGTTAGATGAGAAAGTCCTCTACATTGGTTTTTCAAAAAGGTGAACACAGGTTTTCAAGAATTTCTCTGATGACAAATCATTATCTCCCTTCAAAATTATGTGTTCATCACTCTGACTACCCTCACAAGGTTTTCAAAATACAACATTTTTTAATTGGTCTATTTTTGAGGGGGAGGTTGGAGTTTTTTCAGAAAAAACAAAGTATTTAATGTTCTTGGATACAATTATCAACGACCATTCTTATGTATCAAAACATTTCAAATATTCAAACATTCATGCTGATAAATTTTCTACTCACGATTTTCAAGACATAATTTTAATCTGCAAGGTGAAAATGTACATTAAAATATGAATCTATTCGACTCATGTGCTGAACAGTAAGAAAAGGTCTTTATGGTTCGTCTTATACCGAACAACTCTTAATTTCACGACAGATTCTGAAGTCATAAGGTGGTTAGGTTTGGATCAATCTATGAACCAACGAGGAAACGGGAGGATATACCCAAGGATAATCCAAAGATAGAAATAGCATAGTCCTTAGTATGATTGGAGATGAACTGTATATGGTAATATGCGACTAAGATTGATGTAACACTTAACATGGAACAAATCACAACAATGGTGTTTAGTATGACCGTCCTGGTAGCTTGAAGGCGTTGAAGAATGAAAAAGAATGTATGGATAAAAGGGTCTAAGAAATAAGCCTCCACACATTAAGCAAAACACCAGGTCAATACATATCGCTCGTCAGAATCACAGATGATTGCTGACAATTGTGAAAAGACATCATGGGACCCAGTAAGTGATGCCATTGGACACCCTTCTCAACCATTCGAGTTTCTCTCAACGAAACTTGTTCTCATTTGTCACGGAGAAACACAAGTTATCTATTGACATTCTCACTTCGAGATTGTTGATTATTGAATAAGTGGCAATATGCTCCAAGCATTCGAGTACTAAAACCAAAATGGCACTAATCGGAGTCTAGAGCCAAGAAGATCAATCAAAACCTGTTGGGACACATTCCATAGTCAAACACTTGTGGAACATCATCAGGTTCACAAAGCTGTTCAAGAGTTCTTACGCAATATCATTGTGATATTTGCCAAAACATACGTGTGTTAGTGATACTAATGTATTCACAGTGAGAGATGGAAATCTGCTTGAGTCAATATCAAACAAGCTTTGGTTAGGTGACCGTGCGAGATTCTATATATGAAATCAAATGTGTGACAACTGGATGCAATTTGGTCCAGTAAATGAATTGACGGTTTGATAATTTTGATAAAAACATGACACTGCGATGTGTTTACAAAAACACTTTATCGGGTGACACATCGATTGATTTTAAATAAATTTTCTCGTTTATCACTAACGTAAAATTGCAGGTAAACGGTGGTAACGGCCAAACCTCAATTCCCATTCAAATGCCTCAATTATGAAGACCTAATCTAGAAAGCTCAAGGATTTAAAGACAAAGACTTCCGCATACTTGATTTGCAAGCTTTAAGATATGCAAAAGTCATGAGCATGTTGGTCAAAGACACAATGTTCGCAAGATGGCAAAGCGATAAAGACAATGGACAAGGGTCATAGTCAAGATCGCAAAGCTATGATAGGAACAAGCCTACAACAAATAATAAAGAGGAAAGACCAATGATCACTGAGCTTAAATGACCAAAAGCAATCTCCACTGATCTCATGAAGGAGTGTCATCAATGAACTCATTCGGGGGAGATTGTTAGCCTCAATTTTATTGAGTCAATAAAGGAAGCTCGTTCCCGTGTTCAAGACCTCACTTCGGGAGAGATTGTTAGCCTCAATTTTATTGAGTCAATAAAGGAAGCTCGTTCCCGTGTTCAAGACCTCACTTTAGGGGAGATTGTTAGACCTCCCCCCCCCCATATTTATTGAGTAGACAAAGGAAGCTCAGGTCACTTACGATGGAGCTTCGGTCTTTAATAGTTAAATGTTGTAATAAAATATTATCGGGAATCGGGCTCGATAGTTAATCTAATATTGTATATGTTTTCGGGTTTTAATCCCAGAAAACGAGCCCGGGAGAGTCTAGTTAAATATCCCTCGCGTCACATTAAATGTGTAGGGGTATATATATAGATATTTTCTCATATGAAAATATCTAATTCTCATAATATCTATTTTCTAAATCTAATATCTTTTTCTCTCATCTCTCTCTCTTCTCTCTCTCTAAACCTTTATCTCTTTTCTTATTTCTAGTTCTTGATTCGTGTTATGAAGTGAAGTATTAATCGGGTTCCTACAAAGTTAATACTGTTTATGGAGTTAGTACTGCTAATTTGATATATCCAATACATGCACAATAACATTCATAATACAATGTATTTTTCATGTATTATTGGTCATTTAAGCTCATTTTATTAAGTAAAAGGTATGTGTATTTAAGCACATATCAGGTCTCAACTTGTATATGAGGACCTTGAACAAATCCATGAAGATGACATAGAAGAGATAGAATTGAAGTGGCAGTTAGCATTGCTGAGCATGAGGAAAAGAAGGTTTTTTTAAAAAACTGGTAGAAAGATCACTATCAATGAGTGACACGGCTGGATATGACAAGTCTAAGGTGGAGTGTTTCAACTGTCACAAGATGGGACACTTTGCAAGGGAATGCAGAGGACCTAGGAACCAAGATAGCAGAAACAGGAATCAAGACAGCTCTAGAAGGACTGTAAATGTGGAAGAAACTTCTTCCAAAGCCATGGTGGCTATTGATGGAGCTGGTTTTGACTGGAGCTATATGGCAGATGATGAAGTCCCTACAAACATGGCTCTTATGGCTTTTTCAGACTCTGAGGTACATAATGACAAAACTTGTTCAAAAACCTGTCTAAAAAGCTTTGAAACTCTTAAAACTCAACTTGATGATTTAAGAATAGAGTTTAACAAATCTGAGTTCAATTTAGCTACTTATAAAAGAGGGTTAGCATCTGTAGAAGAGCAACTTGTCTTTTACAAAAAGAATGAGGTTAT
This sequence comes from Tanacetum coccineum, assembly GCA_026074375.1. Classification (NCBI taxonomy): domain Eukaryota; kingdom Viridiplantae; phylum Streptophyta; class Magnoliopsida; order Asterales; family Asteraceae; genus Tanacetum; species Tanacetum coccineum. The sequence continues at coordinate 22,153 of BQNB010100571.1, forward strand.
TTTTTATGAGCAACTTGCTGTTCTTAAAAGAGATATCTCATATAAAGACTCAGAAATTAGCATGCTTAAAAGTGAGTTAGAAAAGCTTAAGCAAGAAAAAGAAAGCAATCAACTTAAAATTGAAAATTTTGATAATGCTTCTAAGAGTCTAGACAAATTAATAGGGAGTCAGATACCTGACAAAAGTAGAAAGGGTGTGGGGTTTGTAAGCTATAATGCTGTTCCACCTCCCCCTACAGGGTTATTTTCACCCCTAAATCTTGATTTGTCCTACTCTGGTCTAGAGGAGTTCCAACAGCCTAAGTTTGAAGGCTATGGACCTAAGTCTAGTAAGAGTGTTAGTGAAGATATTTCTAATGAGGTTAGGGAATCTCCTGATGCCCCATTGGTTGAGGAGTTGGTGTCAGATGATAAGTTAGAGAAGAAAATTGTTTTTCCTACTGTTGCTAAGATGGAATTTGTTAGACCTAAACAACAAGAAAAACCAGTTAGGAAACCAGTTAAGTATGCTGAAATGTATAGGTCACAAAGTCCTAGGGGAAATCAAAGAAACTGGAATAATCAGAAGTCCCAACAGCTAGGAAGTGACTTTGTGATGTACAATAAAGCTTGTTTTGTCTGTGAAAGTTTTGACCATGTGCAGGCTGACTGCAATTACCATCAAAGGGAAAGGGTGGTATCTGGGAATAATTATACAAGGGTGAATTACAATTATTCTGCTAAAAAGGCTCACCCTAGTGCTCACAGGAACATGGTTCCAAGAGCAGTTTTAATAAAAACTGGCCTAAGATCACTTAATACTGCTAGGCCTGTTAATACTGCTCATCCCAAAACTACAGTTTATAGTGCTAGACCAATGTCACATTTTTCTAAATCAGCACAATCAACTATAAAGAGGCCCTATCAAATAAGAACAACATTAACTAACAAAAATTTTAGCCAAAAAGTTAATACTGCTAAGGGAAAATTTTATACTGCTAGGCCAAAAGCAGTTAATACTGCTAGGCCAAAAGCAGTTAATACTGCTAGGCCAAATTCAGCAGTAGTTAATGTTGTGAGGGCAAATCAGGTTAATGCTGTTAAGGCCTCAGCATGTTGGGTTTGGAGACCTACCAAACTTAACAGTGCATCAATTACTTTCAAGAGACATAATTATGTTGATGCACGAGGCAGATCCAAGTCAGTGATGGCTTGGGTCCCCAAAGGAAACTAATTTCCTTATTTTTATGTGCAGGGTCATCCACAAAAAGAAGATCAAGGCTATGTTGACAGTGGATGCTCAAGGCACATGACAGGGAACATGTCCTATCTCTCAGACTTCAAGGAATTTGATGGAGGATATGTTACCTTTGGGGGAGGAGCCAAAGGAGGGAAAATTACTGGTAAAGGAACTCTTAAAACTGGTAAGCTTGATTTTGAGGATGTGTACTTTGTCAAGGAGTTATAGTTTAACCTTTTTAGTGTTTCACAGATGTGTGACAAAAAGAACAATGTTCTTTTTACTGACACTGGATGTTTTGTTCTGTCTCCTGACTTTAAGTTAGCTGATGAAAGTCAGGTTTTACTTAAAGTTCCTAGAAAGAACAATATGTACAGTGTTGATATGAAGAATATTGTTCCTAAAGAGAGTTTAACTTGTCTTGTTGCAAAGGCCACACTTGATGAATCAATGCTATGGCATAGGAGGCTAGGTCATGTAAATTTTAAAACTATTAATAAACTTGTTAAGGAAAATCTTGTGAGAGGTTTGCCTACAAAACGTTTTGGAAATGACCAAACTTGTGTTGCTTGTCTTAAGGGAAAGCAACACAAAGCCTCTTGTAAGTACAAGATACAGAACTCTATTACTCAGCCTTTATTCATGTTGCATATGGACTTGTTTGGTCCAACTATTGTGAGCAGCTTAATGAATAAGAAATATTGTCTAGTTGTCACTAATGATTATATCAGATTTACTTGGGTTTTCTTTTTAGCATCTAAGGATGAGACTAGTGGCATTCTTAAGAGCTTTATAACTGAGATAGAAAATCTAGTTGATAAGAAAGTAAAGATAATCAGATGTGACAATGGAACATAGTTAAAAAATAGAGTTATGAGTGATTTTTGTGAAAAGAAAGGCATTAAGAGGGAATTTAGTGTAGCTAGAACTCCTCAGCAAAATGGTGTTGCTGAGAGGAGAAATAGGACACTAATTGAGGCTGCTAGAACCATGTTAGCTGACTCTAAGTTACCTACTACATTTTGGGCCGAAGCAGTTAATACTGATTGCTATGTGCAGAATAGGGTATTAGTAGTTAAGCCTTATAACAAGACCCCTTATGAACTATTTAGAGGTAGAACACCTGCTCTAAGCTTCATGAGACCATTTGGGTGTCATGTTACCATTCTTAATACCTTAGAGATGAAGGATTCTTTGTTGGATACTCATTGAATAGTAAGGCTTTTAGGTTATACAACACTAGAACTAGGAAAGTAGAAGAAAACTTGCATATTAGGTTCTTGGAGGCTAAGCCTATTAT
>BQNB010100572.1:0-24671 GCA_026074375.1 Tanacetum coccineum
AAATCCTGCTTGAGCCAACATCAAACAAGCTCTTGGTAGGTGACTTGCGCGATTCTATATGAATCAAACTTGTGTCAACTGGAAAGAAATGGTGGTGCGATTCTATGTGAATCAAACTTGTTCCAGTAAAATGAATTGACGGTTTAATCATAAAGATAGTAACTATCTGATTCACTCTTACCATGTTGTCTGCTTTGAGATGCTCTGGTAACGAGAACGGATAGTATAGCTGCGAAACCCTATTAAGAAGATTCATATGAATTCTATCTGATCACAAGCAGTATTTATATTGATTAACAGGGAACTGTGGTTATTGTAACCGTATTCGACAAAGTGACAAAGACACTTTCATCCATATCTGTTATTTATTACTAACCTTTTAAATGCAGATTCAAACGTCGGTGTTGCAATCATGTACCAGCGAAGTCAGATTCATTACCACATACTCATACTCAAGCTTTCAAAGTCAATCATTCAGCATCAAGATTGTTGATACTAAACTTCCTTAAATATCTTCAAAGTCAAATCAAGAACCGTATTTTGGGGAGATTGTTAGCCTTATGATAATATAAGTCAAACAAGAATGCAACAAGTATGAGTATGTCGGTCAAGAGCACAAGTTGATCAAGAAAGTCAAATCAAGATGATTCAAGTCAAGGATATAAGGCAAGATAAAGATCTTAAGAACTCAAAGTCAAAAGATAAAGGCTCAAGATTAAGATCACAAAGCATGAATGAACAAAGCCATTACAAACAAGAAAAGACAAAGACAAAACCAAAGAAGGCAAAGCTTAAACGTCATATCTTCAACATTAGGGGAGACAATGATAAAACAAAGCAACCTCCTACAAGAATGTTATTAGTCGTACAAAAATGTCAACATAGAAGATCAAGTCTTTTATATCCTTAAAAGAAGAACTTAAAGAAGACCTCAACAGTGGAGGAGTTTGAACAAAGAGACCTCAACATTGGGGGAGATTGTTAGCCTTAATTTTATATAAGTCAAACAAGAATGTTATCGGTCTTATTAGTCGTAAGTAGTCTTGTTAAGTAATAGGCTAGTCGGGTTAAATGGGCTTGGATTGTAATCTAATATTGTCCGTGTTTTGGGCTCAAAGCCCAAGATAAGCCAAGCCCGGCCCATTAGTAAAAGCCCATACGCCTACATGTTAGCTAGGGGTATAAATAGGACCCTCTCCATACATGGAGAGGGTGTTGGTTACCATTTCATTCACTTGTATATGTGTGTAAATACATCTACTACAACTTCTTACTCAGTCTTTAATAAATCTTTCATATTTCTTTTCTCTCCTTTTAGCTTAATTGCTTTAATTGGTATGGCTTATTGGTGTGATATGGGTTAAGTTTTGGGATAACACCTGCTGATGGAGAGGATGGAGATGATGAGTCCTCTAAAGATGAGTGATGAGATGATGTAATTGATACAAGGATGAAAAGAGGCTTTGAAGGACGAGGAAATGATAACCGAGGAGGAGGGGGCACTACTCAAAAAAAACCCCGACTTATTTTAAATACCAGTTGTTGACCTTGTTCTCTCAGCTGGGGATACAGAGGAATTTAAGACTGATGAGTCTGCACCTATACCACCATCACCCAGATCACCTCAGATTGTTGTACCACTCTCCCAGACTCGACTCCGTAGGGCACGGAAGATGGTCAGACCCTAGACACCTATACCGTTCCCATCTGAGGCAGAGGTTGCTAGACTTCTTTAGCCTTACCTACTCCACACCACCAGCCTCCACTCACTACGAAGATTAAAACTATTATCATCTCCAGTCCACTACCCTAGATTCCCTCATCGCACCATAACCAGTTTCATCTCACGATTGACCTGCTACCATCGACCTGCCTTTTGATAGTCCTACTTATGCTGAGGTACTACTAGGCTATAGAGCAACCAGGATTAGGATGAGAGCTGCATCACCACCCTTATTACTTCCATCTACTTCCCATAGGACTGATATTACTGAGGTTGAGATGCCACATTAGAAGAGAGCTTGCTTTACTACTCTCTCTTTTGGATTCGAGGTCGGGGATAGTTATGCAAGTTGCTGGCATGCTAGAACAGCCAGGGGCCTACTCTGGAGGCCGACCTTAGGCGAGACAGGTTTAGGGAGATGGGTTATGGGATTACAAACACTTAGGATAAGATGATTTTGAGGCCATGATGGAGATAGCACTGACCACCTTGGAGGGGGTCAACCAGAGTGTGACAGAGCTTGCTACTACTGTTAGGCAGGACACTGATGAGTTCTATGTGTGATTCGAGGATGCACATGACTACCAAGATTTTCTGAGAGCCCGAGTCAACAGACTATTTAGAGATAGGCGATTTCACCGCCACACAGCTATGCTTTTGGATAGAGAGGCGACATATGCTCGTAGGGCATGAACTGGTTATGAGTATCGAAGTGCAGCTATAGAGGCCCATGTCAGGACACTAGAGGCATAGGTTGCGACATTGATGGCTCGGACTTCAACACTAACACTTAATTCAGACTCATAGACTACAACACTTAGTGACGTAAACATATATACCTGGAGCTAAGTATTTCCAAAGCCACCAGGAATGACTAACACAAGGCTGGCAGCAGCTGTTAGTCTTGTATCATTTGTAGCTATCCTATATAGCCTATTATGTTTTATGGGTTACTCCTAGCTAGTAGGCTGTAGGGATTTTTGTTTTATCTTTTTAGCTATCATTGTATGGCATGCTAAGTATTATGGGTGACCCCCCAAACTAGCATTGCCTTAGGACCGTATTTTTTTCATTTTGTATCTCATTGTACTGATCATGTTGTAATCAGAACTATCATGTATGAATTAACGTATTTCGTTATGTATGGATGTTGTATGATCCTAATAGAATAGAACTTTCTAGCCTGTTAAGGGTGGTAGTTAATCTAGATAGATCCAAACTAACTATAATAGAAACAAAGACTATAACAATATAAGTTATGCTGAAACTAACATAATACAGCTAAGAAGTTCAATGAATAAAACAGAACTTTGAATTCCTAATAATCTGCTAGTTACAGATTACTAACAATGAATATTGTTAAACTGAATATCCTAAATAATTCGGAGGGTTTCCTTTTTATACACCAAGGAAACCTAATGGACTACAAAACGCGTAAGGTGATCATGCCATATCTATCCTAAAATATCTCATTGCATATCTCTTAAGCATTACTATCTATATATGCTACAATTTTTTAACTTACTACTAACAGCAGTAACATAACTCTACTTGCAATACTACCAATGTACAGGTCAGTATCTTAAACTAATTAAAATAAACTAATAGTACTAACTACTTAGTTTATTTTCTTGAATCTTTAGCATTCTTCATTAGCAGCACTAAGTAGAACTAGCAGTAGTAACTTGTATAAGTAGCAGCACAAGTTTTAAGAACTTCTGAAACCCAACAATCCTCCCCTAAACATGATGTTCACTTGTTAACCTTCATGTTTCTTCAGTTTGAGCCTCTTGAACACTAAGAGGATGTATCCAAACACACTGCTACTCTTTAATTTGTTCTTTAATGAACTTGAACTCTTTTGTTACTCTGTAAACTTGAAATTCTTTAGCTTCTAGTCTTTGTCATCATCACAACATCTCAGCAACACAGCAATACCAACTAAGTTGGCCATGTAGTTTTTGGCAAACTACCAGCCATAAACGGATTTGATATTTCTTTACCAGTAGTCGTTTGCTCTGGAATAGCCAATGCTTCATTGCAATAACATGGTGCATTGATAACCATATAGTTTTGAGTAAACTATCAACTATCAATGGATTTGAGATGTCTTTACCAAGAGCCGTTTGCTTTGGACTAGCCAACTCTTTATTATGAAGCATGGGTTGAGTTGAGAACCGATAATAGTTTTTTGCAACCTATCAGCCACTAACGAATTTGAGAAGTCTTATACCAGAAGCCGTTTTGCTCTGACCTAGCCAGTTCTTGAGTCTATTAGACATGGTGAACTGATGACCATTTGTTGTGTGGTAATGAAACCAACACTTAAAGATCCTTCTTTCCTCCACCATGGCTTCTAGCTTCATACTTTCAATCTTAGTATTGTCAGTACTAAGTTTTGGCCTGGCAGTACTAAGTTTTGTCCTGGCAGTATTAAGTTTTGGCCTAGCAGTACTAAGTTTTGGCCTACCAGTATTAACCTCTCAATCCTCATCCTAAAGATCATAATGAACTTTAACATCATTTTCCAAACTGTTCAACAAATCAAACTGCCATTTTGCCTCCCCTGAACTATTGTAGCTATAGGTTGATCATTCCAATGTTAACAATTAAGAAATTGAATCTGCTAACATCAAAAGCTTTTGTTAAAAGATCAGCCATATTATCATCAGTCTGAATCTTAAGCACATGGATAAGCAGCATTCTCATAAGGCATCCCTAATGAAGTTGTGCCTTAAATCCAATATGCTTTGTTTTGGAGTGAAACATAGATTCTTACAATGCAAATGTGCTTTCATTATCAAAGTAGATCTTTATCGTCAAATATAAAGTTTGAAAACCATAGTCTAAACACATTTGATTCTGAATCCCCAATACTTGCCCAAAGCATTTGCAAGCGGCAACTACTCTGCCTCTGTGGTAGAAGTATCCATAAATTGGTCTGCTTCTTGCAACTGCCATAAAATAAGTCTCCTGCAGAAATTTGACAACCTCCTGTTGTAGATTTCCCTGTCAAGATTTTGCTCCAGCATAATCCACTATCTGAGTAAGCTTCTAGGTCCAAATGACTACACTTTAGAATACCAAAGGCCAGTATAGGTTTTGGGTCCTTTGAGGTACCTAAAGACCTTCTTCACAGCATGAAGATGTGAGGATTTTGAAGTTAGCAAAACCTATGAACAAAGCACAGACTACAAACATAATATCAGCCTAGAAGCAGTCAAGTAGCAATTTAAAGAGCCAATCAATGGATCTATAAGCTGTAACATCTACATCAGTCAGCTTCCTCATCCATGGTCAAGGCTTCTTGGTCCCAATTGGAGTACAGGCAGTCTTCACACTAGTAGAAATCAAACTTCTTTCAGATCTCTGCAACATACTTGAACCTGACTTATGAAAATACCATCTTCTTTCTGTTTGACTTTATCCAGAAAAGAAAGGTGAGCTCTCCTATAGAACTCATCTAAAATCTGCTCTTCATTAATGCCTCAAATTCATCACACCAAGACCTCTTTTTAGAACCAAAAATAATATCATCTACATAAACCTGTACCAACATGATATCATTCTTGTCCTTCTTGATGAAAAGAGTCTTGTCAATGGTTCCTCTTTTGTATCCACTCTTCAACAAGAAAGTAGATAAAGTAGCATACCAGGCTCTAGGAGCTTGGTGTAAACCATACAGGGAGCTTTTTCCAACTTGTTCAACCTTCTTAGGGAACTTAGGATCTACAAAACCTAGAGGTTGAGATACATACACCTCCTCATCAATTGTGCCATAATTAGAGGCACTCTTCACATCATCATTGATAAACTATGAATCCCAAATATTAAGGCAAAGGCCAAAAAGATCCTGATGGGCTTCAATCCAAGCCCACATAGCAACAAACCTGCATCATAGTCTATCCCTTCCTCATGTCATACCCTAGGCAACCAACCTTGCCTTATTTCTAACTACAACGCCTCTTTCATGTTTCTTATTTTTGCACACCCATTTTGTCCTAATTGCCCTCTTTCCAAAAGGAAAATCAACCAGAATCCAAACTTTCTAAATCTTGAATTACAACAGCTCTTCCTGCATAGCATCAACCCAACTTTCATCTTCAAGAGCTTAAGATATTTTCTTGGGTTCAATCTGAGAAAGGAAGCAGCAAAACAAAGCATGTAGGAAATCCTTATGATTATTTCTTCTCATGCTTTTTGAATAAGCTAACAAAAAGCCATGAGCCTCTAAACTTATGTGTACTTTTTCCTTGTCTGAACTGCTGAGGTTGGATCTACAGAGAATATTGCTGTTGTTAGATGAATGGAGTGTATCCTTGATGTGGAACAGGACTAACATTCACATTATATGTTTCTAAATTAGTGAAGTAGCCACTGCAACCCTTATTATCATAAGAAGCATTGGTAAAAATCCTATCACTTAGATTGATTCAAAATATCCTCAAAGCAGGTATCTTTAGAATCAACATGGTCATTGTTGTTATATCAGTCCACCTACTAGTAAAAACATTAGAGGGACTTGCAGAACAATTAGGTGTGCTAACAGTATAAACTGTGTCTTGAAGAAGCAAATCCCTACAACATTGGCAAACTCCTTTTCTAAAAAACTTCAGCTGCATCATTAGCCTCCTTTCTGTCTTTATAACCTTTTAACTCCTCCAAAAAGGCATTGTATCCTCGTTGATTTTTGTGGCCTCCTCAAATAGTTTTTGGACCATTATCCCCCATTAGGCTTACATCTCCATATTGACTCTGAGCTTCTTGACTGTTTGAATATAAAAGACCATCTGGTGGAACAAAGTATTCTTGACAGGTTCAGTTTCCATTTCCAGAGTTCCTTTTTTTTTTTTTCCCCCCTGCATCAATAATATCTTAACCTGCACTATGATTAGCTTCTTTTGGACCTGCAGTTTTGTTAGCTTTATTTTCTGCAGTAACAGGCTGATAGTTCATTGAATCAGTTAAATAATCAAGATCAAACAGCCAATTAGGTCCTTTCCCTGCAACATTAGGTTTATTTTCTAAAAAGTTTATATGCAGGTTTTCTTCAACCCTCTTGGTTTCTAAGTTGTATACCCTAAAAGCCTTGCTATTTAGAGAAACCCCAACTAAAAACCCTTCATCAGACTTTTCCTCAAACTTGCCCAGGTGGTCAATGGTATTCAAGATAGTCACATGGCACCCAAAAGGTCTTATATAGCTTATGATTGGTATTTTACCAGTTATAAGTTCATAAGGTGTCTTGTTTTGAGGCTTGGTCACTAACACCCTATTAAGGACATAGCAAGCAGTACTAACTGCTTCAGCCCAAAAAGTGTTAGGTAAAAATGAATCTGCTAGCATTGTTCTAGTAGCCTCAATTAGGGTCATGTTCTTCCTCTCAGCAACTCCATTTTGTTGTGGAGTTCTGGCATTACTGTATTCCCTCTTGATCCCTTTTGACCCACAGAATTCAATAATGTCCCTGTTCTTGAATTCTGTACCATTATCACATCTAATAGTTTTATTTTTGACTTAATATGTCTCAATTTGTCCTTATAAAGTCCTAAGGATTCCACTAGTTTCATCCTTAGTTCTTAAAAAGAACACCCAACTAAACCTGCTAAAATCATCAGTGATAACAAGGCAATAAGTCTTATGGTTTATGCTCCTTACAGATGTGGGTCCAAATAAGTCCATATGTAAAAGCTGTAAGGGCTGACTTAATAAGCCACTAAATTTGGCATTTAACATGAGGCTTTGTGTTTTGCTTTCTTTCTTACAAGCAACACATGGTGTGCTCATATTTGAAAAATTCTTTGAAGGTAAACCACCCTTACAAGGGTTTTCTCCTTGCACAAAGTTTGTTTTAAGTTTTTTAAGTTAACATGACCCAACCTCCTATGCCATTTGTTAGATTCATCAACTGTGGCCTTTGCAATCAAACAAGCTAAAACCTGCCAGCATAAACAAAGTTCTCTAAGTTGAAAACTCTGTACATAATTGTTTTTGTCTGGGGACTCTACGTAATACTTGATTTTCATCAAGGCAAACTTGAAGTCAGGGACAACACAATACAAACCAGTGTCTGTGAAGAGAACCTTTTCTTCTTGTCACAGCATCTGTGACACAGAAGAAGATTAAAGATGCTGTAGTTCTTTCACAAATCACACATCCTCAAAATCTAACTTTTACAATTTTTATTTTCTCTTTACCAGATAAATAAATCTTTACTACACCAAAAGCAACAGGTCCAACCATAATCTTGATATTCAACAAGGTATGCTTATTCACAGTCCATGGGTGCCTGGAACATCTACTATCAACAATTCCTTGTTCTTTAAAGCTTTTGTGTAGATCATCCGCACTATCAAATAAGAGAAATAGGGTTTTCTCTAAGGGACCCAAGTTCATTTGCTGACTTGGGTCGCCTAGTGGATCTTTAAAATTAACATTTTTATTAAGTTTGATCCATTATTGTATTTGGAGACTTTGGTCCAATAGTGTCTTTTGGGTCTCCAATTACAACCTGCTGAGGCCTTAATAGCAGTTTCCCTATAGCCCCTAACAGCACTAACTGTTTTGTCCCTAACAGTATTTACTTTATGATTTGTAAAAATTTGCTTTTTGTTTTGTTTGATTTTTATATAAAAGGCCTTCTAATAGGTGAATGAGACTTATAAATTGTATACCCTAAAAGCCTTGCTATTTAGAGAATACCCAACTAAAAACCCTTCATCATACTTTTCCTCAAACTTGCCCAGGTGGTCAATGGTATTCAAGATAGTCACCTGGCACCCAAAAGGTCTTATATAGCTTATGATTGGTATTTTAACGTTATATGATCATAAAGGTGTCTGTGCATAGAGGCAGGTCACTAACACCCTATAAAAGACATAGCAAGGCAGTACTAACTGCTTCAGCCCAAAAAGTGTTAGGTAAAAATGAATATGCTAGCATTGTTCTAGCAGCCTCAATTAGGGTCTTGTTCTTCCTCTTAGCAACTCCATTTTGTTGTGGAGTTCTGGCATTACTGTATTCCCTCTTGATCCCTTTTGACCCACAGAATTCAATAATAGTCCCCTGGTTCTTGAATTCCTGTACCATGATCACATTCTAATTAGTTTTATCTTTTTGATTTAATTGGTTCTTAATTTGTCCTTATAAGGGAGTCCCTTTAGGATTCCACTATATTCATCCATAGTTCTTAAAAAGAACACCCAACTAAACCTGTCCTGCTAAAATCATTATATAATCAAGGCAAATAAGTCTTATGTTTATGCTCCTTACAGATGTGGGTACTCCAAATAAGTCCCATAAAGTAAAACCTGTAAGGGCTGACAATAGAGCTCACTAATTTGGCCTACAGGGGGCTTTGTAGTTACTTTGCCCTTTCTACAAGCAACACATGTGATGGTCAGTTGAAAAATCTTTGAAGTAAACGTCTTACAAGGGATTTCCCTTCACAATTTTGTTTTAAGTTTTTTAAAGTTAACATGACCCAACCTCCTATGCCATTTGTTAGATTCATCAACTGTGGCCTTTGCAATCAAACAAGCTAAACCTCGAGTAGGAACAATGTTCTCTAGGTTGAAACTGTACATATTGTTTTGTTTGGGGGACTCTAAGTAATACTTGATTTTCATCAGGCAACTTGAAGTCAGGGGACAACACAAGACATTCAGTGTATGTGAAGAGAACCTTGTTCTTCTTGTCACACATCTATGACATAGAAGAGAGATTAAAATGCTGTAGTTCTTTCACAAAGCACACATCCTCAAAATCTAACTTTTTAGTTTTTTTTTTCCTTTACCAGATATATAACCTTTACTATCTCCAAAAGCAACATGGCCACCATTATAGTCTTGATATTCAACAAGGTAGGCTTTATTCCCAGTCATGTGCCTGGAACATCTACTATCAACAATTCCTTTGTTCTTTAAAAGCTTTTTGTGGAACATCCCTCAACATCAAATAAAAGAAATTAGGTTCTCTTAGGACCCCAAGTCATCGCTGACTTGGGTCTGCCTAATGTATCTTTTAAAATTAACATTTATTAAGTTTGATCCACTAATTATTTGAGACTTTGGTCCAATAGTGCTTTTGGGTCCACCAATTACAACCTGTAGCGGTCCTTGAACACAGTACCCTATAGCCCCTAACAGCACTAACTATTTTGTCCCCTAGCAGTATTTACTTTATGATTTGTAAAATTTGCTTTTGGTGCTGTTTGATTATTAAATGCCTTCTAATGGGTTTTTAGCATATTAACTTTTCAGCAGTACTCTTCTGAAGCTTGACTAAAAGGATTTTGTCATGTATTAAATTAAAAATAATGCAAAGTGTATAGTTAAGTACTTAGACTGGAGCTTTTGCACCAACTTTTTGGTGATTCAATCTTTGCACATTGTTCCACACTGGTCTATTCTCCCCTTGACCAGTACCTTACCCTTCTGTTTGTTCAATTTAACCTATTTAGCCATTCTTTTCTCATGAAAGTCACAATCTCTAATAAGATGGCTAAAACAAACCACATACCAAAACAGCCTTTTTAGTGAATACCTATCCCAAACATAGCTTTTTTGACATTAAACCATTCCAGTCCTCTCTTGTTAACTTTAGGACTTGGACTACATGATGTTTTGGTATCCTTTAACATTTCCCTAGGAGTTTATACATGCTTTAACAGTATGTAACAAATAACAAAACTAGGTTTTCCTGTTCTTTTGAAGGTTTCAGATCACATATTCTTTCATCACTGTCGACTCATACCTCCACAATGATAGGAGCATCAGACCAAACTTTAGGAGTTGACTAACAACTTTGGTTCACTACAATGGTTCATGCACAGATTCAAGTGTTGTCAACACTAGAATTGGTTTTACAATAATCAAAATCACTAGTCATTATGCATCGATTCACTAGTTTTAGACTGTTGTGGACCATATGTAAAATTTGATTTATCTATTCCAAAATCAGATTTAGGAGGCATGTAGTTTCCTGTCATTGGAGGGGGAACTACATGCATTCCTTCAACTTTTACAAATCTATCATACATAGGACTATCTTCTACATCACTGACCGACTAATTCAAATACCCTTTCAAGTAACTTCTTTTTCATAACTTAAGACACTTTCATGTTATTTGAATTTCCTATACCCAAGCCCCAGATTTGTCCCCTAGTACTCACTGACTATTAGCAGTTTAACTAAGGCCTTTGAAGAACTATTGAAAATTCTCAAGTGTTGGATTTTAAATTCCTTCTTTTTCTTTTACAGCTTCTGCTAATATTTTCAATTATGAAATGTGATCATCATCAGTTTTATCATCTAAATTAATTTCATAATCTAATCTTTTCCTCATACCAAAGTTGATATTATTTCTGATGAGCCAACTAATTGAGCCTCTAACCATTATAAAGCATGAGTATAGGCTTGAATTTCTAACAGCATCACCAAGTTTTCTCTTTGTTCAACATATAATTTTAAAGTTTAACATAGTGATTCCACACATTCTTTTGAACAAGATGTTACCTCAGTGTCTGAGCCTGAATTCTATACAGCCTCAAACAAAGTTCTCACACATTGCTCCATCCTCTGCATGAACCATCCAATCAACTCATTCCCATTCAAGAGTTACCAAAGCTTTAGGTCTCCTTCCCTCCTGATTTCAAGTCTCCTCCCATTGTACTTTTGCTCTATATCCAGTGTTTCCATGCATCTCTACTTCTGCTTTCATGATTCCTTTTGATCTGTACTCTCTATATGCAAAGTTCCCTGTGTTATTGTTAATTGAAGTCACAACCTTGGTCTTGTCAAAGCCAACTGGTTCCTCCCTTGGCCATTCAAACTGAAGAGCCTTCTCCTTGTCTTCTTGTAAGACTTCTTTAATCTCATGGAAAATCAAGGCCTCTTCCAATTCTCAAAAATCCATCTCTTCCAAATTTAAAACACATCAAAACCTGTTCAAGATCTTTATGATCCTTTGTGGACTACTTGATTGATTAGCAAAAGAAAAAGAGTACTTGATTTCAATCATGTAACGATGAAGAATCCTTCTTTTTGTGAATATGGCCAGAAGAATTAAGAACACCAAAAGCAGTACTAACATTTTAGTACTGTTAGTGCTTTCAGAAGAAACAAATGCTACAATTCTTGTGTGCTCGGAAGATTATGCAGATAAGACTTTAATACAGACTCAAAGACCTTAAGATATGTTATAAGAGATCATCAAAGCAAAGAGTATCTACTCCTTGGGCTGAGTCTCAATAAACAAGGATACTTGTGAACAGGAAGCAGATAAACTACCTAAGAAACTTTTATTGGCGATCTTCAGTGGAGACACATGCACCATGAATCTCGAAGTTGACTCAAGACTCTGAAACCTGTCCATAACCTTTTGTGCAATCCTTCTGAGTTGGAATATAGAAAAATCTATTCAAATTGTTGCGTAAGAATGTATTTCCGCATCTTCTTAGATCCATCATTGTCCACCAATCTGGATTTTATAGCTTCTCACATTTCTTTATCATCCAGTCATTTTTTAGAAACTTAGGCTCAAAGGTCTTCTGTATAGCCATAAGCAAGGTGGTTCTTGCTTTTCTTTCTCTTTCTCTAACCAAAATCTCTTCAGCAGTTTTGGGAGGTAAAACCTTTATTTGTCCATTTGTGTCTGTTAAGACTTGTACTGGACCATTTCCCTTTTGCATGATTTCCCATATAGGATAATCTGTATGCCCCAAGTAATGTTCCCTTTTCATGGCCCATATGTCATACTCACATTTCTTCAGAATAGGGAGTTTAATAGTTGACAGAGTATGAGGGGCTTGTTGTGTAGGTGTAACTGGTGGTGGTGGTGGTGGATTATCATCGTGAAATTCATCTTCTCCTGTCATTGAATATATCTGAAAGGTAAAGGTTTATAATAGATATGTTTTGATTCTTCTTACTCAGAGTTTCTCAACAAGCTCTGATACCACTTGTTGATCCCAATGAATAGATCTTTCTTGCATGTTAAGGGTGGTAGCTAATCTGGATAGATCCAAACTAACTACAAGAGAAACAATGACTATGAACAATATAAGTTATGCGGAAACTAACTTATACTGCTAAGAAGAACAATGAATAAAATAGAACTTTGATTCCTATTAATCTGCTAGGTTATAGATTACTAACTATGAATATTTGTGAAACTTGTATATCTAACTAATGGTCGTAATGGTTCCTTTAATATACCAATGAAACCCTTAATGGACTTACAAAAACGCGTTAAGTGATATGAGCTATCATCCAAATATATCTCATGCATATCACTTAAGCAGTACTATCTATATATGCTAGCAGTACTAACTTACTACTAACAGTACTAACTCTAACTAGCAGTACTAACAATGTACTGGCAGTACTAACTAATTATAACTAACAGTACTAACTACTTAGTCTATTTTCTTGAATCTTTAGCATTCTTCGTCACACAACTAAGTAGAACCTACAGTAGTAACTTGTTATAAGTACAGCACTAAGTTGTAGGAAACTTCTAAAACCCAACAGATGTTGATTTATTTATGTCATTGTTGATTTCACTTCAGTTGTATATTTCACTGTGGCTTGTGATCTCATTTTATTTATTATGCATATGTCATGTTGCGTTTATGATTGTATGAAATTTAACGTCTATTATATTTTCTTGTGATTTTGAAGAAAATGCCACCAAAGAACCACCAGAACATCTACCCCCACCACACCTATGACTGATGCTCAGATTAAGGCACTAATAGACCAAGGTGTTGCTGATGCATTGGCGGAACGTGATGTAGAAAGAAGCAGAAATGGCGATGACAGCCATGATTCAGGAACGCAGAAGGAGAAAAACCCCCAGGTTATTGGTTCCCCCCCCCCACCTTAACTGTTTTGTAGATTGCACTTAACACTGTTTCTTGAAGTGCCAACTATTGAAATTTCAAAGGCACTGAATGAGTATGTCGGTCAGAACAAAGGTTAGAAAAGATAGAATCTGTTTTCCATATCAACAACTGCACTATCGCATGTCAGGTCAAGTTTGCAACTTGTACTCTTCAAGGAAATACCTTGACATGGTGGAACTTCCACGTTAGGGCTGTCGGACATTGATGTTGTCATATCAATGCCATGGAAAACTTTGAAAAATATTATGACCGATAAATACTGCCCAAGGGTGGAATCAAAAAGCTGAAACTTGAAATGTGGAACTTAAAGGGTAAAAGGGTACTGATGTGCGAGTTATAACCAACGTTTTCCAAGAGTTGGACATTAGATGTGCGATAAGTATGATTCCTTAAGGAATCAGATGAAGTTGACAATAATGTTCGGTGGTCTTCTCAGACATAGATTTTCCCTGGATGTGTGAAGGCATCTAAGCCCAAGATAATGCAGGAGGCAATTAAGTTTGCAACTGAACTGATGGATAAAAAGATCCCCACTCTTGCTGAATGTCAGAATAAAAGGAAGTTTGAAGACACTTCGAGAAACAATCAAAACCAACAACATCCATTCAAAATGAACAAGTGGCACGGGCCTATACTGCAGGGTCTGGGGAGAAGAAACCGTACGGAGGATCTAAACCTCTGTGCTCTAAATGCAACTACCAACATGATGGCCAGTGCCCTCCCAAATATGCCAACTACAAGAGGACTGGTCATCAAACTTGGGATTATAGAAGCCCAACAACTGCCAACAATAACCAGAGAGACCAAAGGGCAAATCAAAGAGTCTTGTTTTGAGTGCGGAGCTCAAGGTCATTTCAAGAGTAATTGCCTGAAACTGAAGAACAGAAATCAGGGAAACCAGGCTGGTAATGGTAATGCGGTAGCAAGGGCTTATGTAGTGGGGAATGCAGGGAAAAACCCGAATGCCAATGTCGTGACGGGTACGTTTCTCCTGAACAACCATTATGCTTCTATCTTATTTGATACTGGTGCCGATAGGAGTTTTGTGTCTACTGCATTTAGTTCCCTCATTAATATTGTTCCAACTACACTAGACCATGATTATGATGTCGAACTAGCCGATGGAAAAATAATTTGAGTAAATACTATCATACGAGGTTGCACTTTAAACTTCTTAAATCATCCATTCAACATCGACTTAATGCCCGTAGAACTTGGTATTTTGACGTCATAATTGGTATGTATTGGTTGTCAATGTATCATGTCGTGATAGTTTGTGCCGAGAAGATCGTTCGTATTCCCTGGGGAAATGAAACATTAATTATTAGTGATGACGGAAGCGACAACGGACACGGGTCCCGATTAAACATCATCTCGTGTACCAAAACTCAAAAGTACTTGCTAAAAGGATGCCATGTCTTTTTAGCACATGTTACTACAAAGGAGGCCAAAGACAAGTTATTCCCAGGGGAGAGGAAACCTTAATTGTTCACGATGACGGAAGCAACTAGGGAAACAAGACTCGTTTGAACATCATTTCGTGCACCAAAACTCGGAAATATTTGTTGAAAATACATCATGTCTTTTTGGCACATATTACTACAAAAGAGACTAAAGACAAGTCGGAGAAGAAGCTACTTGAGGACGTACCAATCATGCGAGATTTTCCTGAAGTATTTCCTGAAGATTTGCTGGGTCTTCCACCGACTCGACAAGTGGAATTCTAAATCGATTTAATGCCTGGTGCTGCACCTGTAGCACGAGCACCTTATCTATTAGCTCCTTCCGAAATGAAAGAATTATCGGAGCAACTGCAAGAACTATCCGAAAAAGGCTTTATAAGACCCAGTTCCTCACCTTGGGGAGATCCGGTCTTGTTTGTCAAAAAGAAGGACGGATCATTTCGAATGTGCATCGACTATCAGGAATTAAACAAGCTGACGGTGAAGAATCGTTATCCACTCCCAAGGATCGACGATTTATTTGATCACATACAAGGATCCAGTGTTTATTCTAAGATAGACTTGCGATCAGGTTATCATCAGCTTCGAGTACGTGAATATACTAATTTATTCAAAGAACAAGAAAGAACATGAAGAACATCTTAAGGCAATTCTGGAATTGCTTAAGAAAGAAGAATTGTATGCTAAGTTCTCTAGATGTGAATTTTGGATTCCCAAGGTACAATTCCTCGGTCACGTGATTGATAGTCAAGGCATTCACGTGGATCCCGCCAAGATCGAATCCATAAAAGATTGGGCATCTCCCAAGACTCCTACGGAGATACTGTAATTTTTAGGTCTTGCCGGTTATTATCGGAGATTCATCGAAGGATTCTTGAAAATCGCTAAACCAATGACCAAGCTTACTCAGAAGAAAGTCGCCTTTCCATGGGGTGACAAGCAAGAAGCAGCTTTTCAGACATTGAAGAATAAGTTGTGTAGCGCGCCTATCTTAGCTCTCCCTCAAGGAGCTGAGAACTTTATTATTTATTGCGATGCGTCACATAAAGGATTGGGTGCGGTATTGATGCAAAACGAGAAGGTGATTGCTTAAGCATCGCGACAGTTGAAGATTCATGAGAAAAATTATACTACTCATGATTTGGAACTTGGTGCAATGGTGTTTGGTCTAAAGATTTGGAGGCACTACTTGTATGGAACCAAGTGTACAGTGTTCACAGATCATAAGAGCCTACAACACATTCTTGACCAAAAGGAGCTGAACATGAGGCAACGTCGTTGGTTAAAGTTGCTCAGTGATTATGACTGTGAAATTCGTTATCACCCAGGGAAAGCAAACGTAGTGGCCGATGCCTTAAGCCGTAAAGAACGGATTAAGCCATTACAGGTTCGAGCCTTAGTCATGACTATTGGTTTGAATCTCCCCAAACAAATTTTGGAAGCTCAAATAGAAGCACATAAACCAGAGAACATCAAGAATGAAGACGTAGGAGGTATGATCAGGAAGGATATACCGAAGGTAAAGTTGGAACCCCGTGCCGACAGAACTCTATGCTTAAATGGCAGGAGTTGGTTGCCATGTTATGGTGATTTAAGGACTGTGATCATGCACGAGTCCCACAAATCAAAATACTCTATCCATCCGGGTTTGAACAAAATGTATCAAGACATGAAAAAGCTATATTGGTGGCCCAATATGATGGCCGACATCGCCACATATGTTAGCAAATGTTTGACGTGTGCTAAGGTCAAGGCTGAACACCAAAGACCATCAGGATTGCTGGTACAACCCGAGATACCTCAATGGAAGTGGGACAATATCACTATGGATTTTGTCACAAAGCTTCCTAAGTCATCGCAAGGTTATGACACCATTTGGGTGATTGTTGACCGACTTACTAAGTCTGCAATCTTTACGCCAATGAGAGAAACTGATTCCATGGAGAAATTGGCGAGAATGTACCTGAAGGAGGTAGTCACGAGGCATGGAATACCTGTCTCAATCATTTGTGATCGTGACCCTAGGTTCGCATCGAATTTCTGGAGATCACTTCAGAAGGCTTTGGGTACTAATTTGGATATGAGTACTGCGTACCATCCACAAACTGATGGACAAAGCGAGAGAACTATCCAAACTCTCGAGGATATGCTACGTGCTTGTGTGATCGACTTTGGAAATGGTTGGGTTAAACATTTGCCACTAGTTGAGTTTTCTTACAACAACAGTTATCACGCTAGCATCAAGGCTGCACCATTCGAGGCACTTTACGGTCGAAAGTGTCGTTCACCTGTTTGTTGGGCCGAGGTTGGACAAGTTCAACTCACCGGTCCAGAAATAGTCCAAGAGACAACTGAGAAGGTCATTCAGATCAAGCAAAGAATGCAAGCCGCTCGTGACCGACAAAAGAGTTACGCCGATTTAAAGCGTAAGCCGATGGAGTTTCAAGTTGGGGATAGGGTTATGCTCAAGGTTTCACCTTGGAAAGGGGTCGTACGTTTTGGCAAACGGGGAAAGTTAAACCCTAGATATGTTGGACCCTTTAAGGTGCTGGAAAAGGTTGGATCCGTTGCTTACAAGCTTGAGCTTCCCCAAGAGTTGAGCAGGGTTCACAATACATTTCATGTATCCAACTTGAAGAAATGTTATTCCGACGAACCATTAGCCGTTCCATTGGAAGGACTTCATGTTGATGACAAGCTCTGTTTTATGGAGGAACCCGTAGAGATCATGGATCGAGAAGTCAAACGGTTGAAGCAAAGCCGTATCCTAATTGTCAAGGTTCGATGGAACTCGAGGAGAGGTCCTGAGTTCACATGGGAACGTGAAGACCAATTTCAAAAGAAGTATCCACATCTCTTCACTAAACCCGTACCTTCGTCAAGTGTCGCGACTTGAGCCTTGGGGACAAGGCTCTTCTAACGGGAGGAGACTGTAACATTTCACATTTTTAGGTCATTTACGACTTCAATTATTCTATTATTTATTTTTAGGCTTTTACGCGTTCGCTTTTAATTTTTATCGTTAAGCTAAATCGCGTAAACTAAAAATGATCATTTAACGTAAACAGGCATCAAACAATTAAATGTCTACGTCAAGTAAGTGTTATAAAGTTATTAGAATGATAATTTATAACTTTACGCTTTTTATTTTTATTGGTTACGTAAAACGTTTACGTCACAATTAAAACTACAACTTTTGCAATGCATGGCAAACCCATAAACCCACCTACACTTCAACAAATACCCACGTAATACCATAAAACCATAAAAACCTTCATATACAATTTGTTAAATTTCAGCCAGCCCCTAAAACCAAATTACAACCATACAAACACATGGAATATACACTCCAAATTAAATTCAAAAACACCCTCCACTGAACAGCTATAAACAATCATAGTTATTATCCAAGGGGATCAAACCACCTACTTTTACCAATTTTGTGTCTTCCTTTGTTCTATAACACTCACTAGAAAGAAACCACACATGAAATAAACAAAAAGAAAAGAAAGAAAAAAGCCAATAACAAGCATGCTAGTATTTATCTTAATCACTTTCTTTTTTACAACCTAAGTAAACCTAAACCTAACATGTCCATAACCCTATGGTGTCCTTAATTAGTTTAAAACTAAAAACATTGTCTTTCTTATTGGCTTTTTCCCTAACCGGACTGGAAGGAAACAAGGCAACTTTGCTTGTTTTTGATATATGTTTCCTAGTATTAATCCAGAATATATTTGTTCCCTATATACACACGGTTTCATTACTTATCAAATCACATGTAAACATTTAAACTCAACCAACACTTCTCACACACCCCTCATCCACAACCAAAACCCACGGCTAATAGGATTTTTTTAACCCAACAAAACTTTCATAGTTTTCTTCTTCTCGACATGGTTTACAAGCATACAGGGTCATAACTATTCATATATAAAATGTTCTTGGAAGCTTGGTTGGGGTTATACAAGGAAGGTTTTCAAATTGGGTTTTTTTAAGAAAATTATGGTTTTCAAAACCAAAATTTTCTAAATTATATAGTTAGATTTTAAAGGATTTTCCTCCCCCTTAGTTGGTTTGATCTTGGTTTTCAATCATTCATCTTAATACATTTCATCTAAGTTTACCGTATAAACACTAAACAAACATACCACTAACAGAATATACCCTAATCTTTTCAAATACTTCCTTTCATGTATTATATATAATTGTGTTAATAGATAAAATAAAAATTCAAAAACAAAAAAAAAAAAATCATCACCTCATGTTTTCTCCTCCTAGTTCTTTTCTTATTAAAAGAGTTTATTATAAATGAAATCATATGTATGACAATAATCAGCTTATAAATACAAACCGAAACACGAATTTAATAATTATTTTTTAAAGAATACTGTAACATGAGCCAGCATGCCCTATATCAAACCACCTCTCCAACCACCCCACCCCTACCCCCAACCGCCCCCCCCCGCCCCACCCTCCCACCAGAGCCACGTCTAATCATAATCAAAACCCCCCCCCACCCCCACCAAAAACCCTCACCCCACATACACCCCCCCCAGCGATTACATCACCCCGCACAAAGAAAGAAAAAAACATAATATATAGTACAATCTCTATGCAACTATTAAATACTTATCACGTTTAGATACGTAAATAAAAAATAAAGGGACAATTTAAATGGCCCACATGGACCTATACTGATGACACAATGTAAAGGACTATAACTTATATACCATGGTTTGTTAATTTATAAAATAAGAAAGACTAGAGGTAATTAAATATAAAGAAGAGTTAACAAGAGTAAGTACAATAAGTAAGTTACCCTTTTAATTGCTACGATCAGTCGAAACTAATTAATACTAAAATTTAAATTTATAAAAATATACATCTCATAAGGATCGAAAGCATATCAGCAACTTGAAAAACCGATAAATACCTAAGATGATACTGATTAAATACGAGCTTAAGCGTATAACACGTGTTTTTTTAAAAAACTAAGTAAATAAAACAATATAATAATAGAATCTATCAAATTCTATACTTTATACTTGTAAATAGAAAATAAAATTAAAAGACTTCTACCACGTAAGAAACTTGAACAACCCACAGTGACCATTCACTAGAAAACATCTTATTTCATGTTTCAAGTCATAAAATACCACAAAAGTACTTTATAAAAATGTTAATTAATAAAAACACATTTTTTACAGAAACAACCAATGGACCATGGACATAATTCAAAAGAAGATAGACATTTTAATGGGATGAAAGCCGTTGACAAAAGAAATCATAGAAAACCGAATTAACCCGAATAAACACCAATAACAACATCTATTATCCCCCATTACACAATTATACACCCGTCACATTTATAACTCAACACTTACTGTTATTGTTCCTAACCGTAAAAATGAATATAAAAAAATTACTATTAGATACGATTTTTCAAAAACGATAATCCATACAAGTAATGAAACGATGAAACGTGAATAAAAGCAGAAGACATGACTGTTATTATTAAAAGAGGCATTAAGACCGATTTAAACCTAATTACAAATATATACTCAATAAATCCAAAAGGCATTGTAAATCCTTGTATTTAAACATATAAAAATATTTAAAACATCGTCTAAACCAAACAACAAAGAAATATCGATTATGTGATCCAAATTATTATCAACATATAAACTTTAAAAAAGAAAACCTAGGTGATAAATTAACAATACACAAATATATAAAACATGCAATATGTAAGTAATGTAAAAGATTAGGGTGTTATGTAAACCTAGGAATGTAAGATGAATGATGAACAAGATCAAACTCCAACTAAGAAAAACCCTAATTAGAAAATAGGTTTTAGAAAACCATAATTTACGTTAAAAACCCTAATTTGAAACCTTCCTTTTAAAACCCAAACACAAGCTTCCAAGACACCATATAAAGATAGTAATGACCGCATGTATGCTGTAACCCTTGAGAAATGAAAAACTCTGAAAGTTTTGTGTTAGAAAAATCAAGCCGTAGGGTTTTTGGGTTGTTTTAGAGTGTTTGTGAGTTAAATGGTTTACTTGTTATTGATAAGGGGAAAGAAGTGTGACCTATAGGGAACAAATATATAGCATGGATAATACTAGGAAACCACTATATCAAAAACAAGCAAAGTTTTGCCTTGTTTTCTTCCATGTCCGGTTAGGGAAGCCAAAAGAGAAGACAAAGTTTAGTTTTAAACTATTAAGGACACCATAGGCTTATGACAAGTCATGTTTTAGGTTTACTGTTGTGTAAGAAGTGAGAAGATAATACTACAAGCTTGGTTTGGGCTTTCTTTCTTTCCTTTGGTTCATTCTGTGAGTTCTAGAACAAAGGGAAGACACAAAGTTGGGTAAAGTGGTGGTTTGATCCCTTGGATAATAACTATGATTGTTTAATTGTGTAATTGGAGGGTTATTGATAAATTTGGAAGTGATTCATGTGAATTGTAAGGTGTAATTTTGTTTATGGGCTGAATTTAACAGAATTTTATGAAGGTTTTAGGTATTATAGTATTAGTGGGATTTGTTGAAGTTGTAGTTGGTTTATGGTTTGCCATGCATGCAAAAGTGTAGTTTTATTGTGTTACGTAGACGTTTTACGTAAAAATAAAAAGCGTAAAGTTATAAATATATCAACTAATAACTTATAACACTTACTTTGATGTCAAACATTTATTTATATTATAGAAGCCTGTTACATTGAAATGATCATTTTTAGTTTACGCGATTTAGCTTAACGATAAAAATTAAAAGCGAACGCGTAAAAGCCTAAAAATAAATAATAGAATAATTAAAGTCGTAAATGACCTGAAAATGTGAAATGTTAGAAAGGGAGGGGGGGGAAAAGAGACAGCCTTCCGTTAGAATAGCCTGTCCCCAAGGTAAGTCGCGACACTTAACGAAGGAACGGTTTATGAAGAGATGCGATAATTATTTTGAAATGTTCTTCGTTCCCAAAGTGAATTCATGACCTCTCTTCAGTTCCACCGAATCCTTGACAATTGAGATACGGCTTTTCATCAACCGTTTGACTCTCGATCCATGATCTTTCTACTGGTTTCCTCCACAAACAAAGCTTGTCACCAACATGAAGTCCACTAATGGAACGCTAAATGGTTTCGACGAATAACATTGTATCTTCTAAGTTGAACATGAAATGTATTGTGAACCCTGCTCAACTCTTGGGGAAGCTCAAGCTTGTAAGCAATGGATCCAACCTTTTCCAGCACCTTAAAGGGTCCAACATACCTAGGGTTTAACTTTCCCCGTTTGCCAAAACGTACGACCCCTTTCCAAGGTGAAACCTTGAGCATAACCCTATCCCCAACTTGAAACTCCATCAGCTTACGCTTTAAATCGGCGTAACTCTTTTGTCAGTCACGAGCGTTGCATTCTTGCTTGATCTGAATGACCTTCTCAGTTGTCTCTTGGACTATTTCTGGACCGGTGAGTTGAACTTGTCCAACCTCGGCCCAACAAACAGGTGAACGACACTTTCAACCGTAAAGTGCTTCAAACGGTGCAGCCTTGATGCTAGCGTGATAACTATTGTTGTAAGAAAACTCAACTAGTGGCAAGTGTTTAACCCAACCATTCCCAAAGTCGATCACACAAGCACGTAGCATATCCTCGAGAGTTTGGATAGTTCTCACTCCCTTTGTCAGTCAGTTAGATGGAAGTACGCAGTACTCATAACCAAATGTATTACCCACAGCCATGAAGTGACCTCCCAAAATTTAATGCGAATCTAGGGTCACGAACACAATTATCGAGACAAGTATTCTATGCCTTGTGACTATCTCCTTTAGGTACATCCTTACCAACTTCTCCATGGGGTCAGTTTCCCTCATTGGTATGAAGATTACAGACTTCGTAAGTCAGTCAACAATCACCCAAATGGTGTCATAGCCTTGCAATGACTTAGGAAACTTTGTGATAAAATCCATTGTGATGTTATCCCACTTCCATTGGGGTATCTCGGGTTGTACCAACAAACCTGATGGCCTTTGGTGTTCGGCCTTGACCCTAGCACATGTCAAACATTTGCTAACATAGGTGGAAATGTCGGCTTTCATATTAGGGCCACCAATATAGCTTTTTCATGTCTTGGTACATCTTGTCGAAACCCGGATGGGTGAGTATTTGATAGTGGGACTCATGCATGATCACAGTCCTCAAGTCACCATAACATGGCAACCAACTCCTGCCGTTTAAGCATAAGGTTCCATCGGCACGGGGCTCCAACTTCTCCTTCGGTATATCCTTCCTGATCATACCTCCTACATCTTCATTCTTGAGATTCTCTAGTTTTTGTGCTTCAGTCTGGGCATTTAAGATTTGTTTGGGAAGATCCAAACCAATAGTCATAACTAAAGCTCAGACTCTTAATGGTTTAATTCGCTCTTTCCTGCTCAAAGCATCAGCAACAACATTTTGACCTTCCCTGGTGATAACGAGACTCATAATCGTAATCCCAAAACAATTCTAACCAACGATGTTTGCCTCAAAATCAACTCCTTTTTGGTCTATTATGTGTTGTAGACTCTATGATCTTGAAACCCACCGTAACACTTGGTTCCATGACAAGTAGAGCCACCAATCTTTAGGGCAAACACTACTGCACCAAGTTCCAAATCATGAGTAGTATAATTTTTCTCATGAATCTTCAATTATCGTGATGCATAAGCAATCACCTTCTCGTTTTGCATCAAAACAGCACCCAACCCTTTATGCGACACATCGCAATAAACAATGAAGTTCTCAGCTCCTTGAGGTAGAGCTAAGATAGGTACGCTACACAACTTATTCTTCAGTGTCTGAAAAGCTGCATCTTGCTTGTCACCCCATTCAAAGGCGACTTTCTTCTGAGTAAGCTTGGTCATCGGCTTAGCAACTTTCGAAAATCCCTCATCTGATAATAACCGGTAAGACCTAAAAATTGGCGAATCTCCGTTGGAATCTTAGAAGATGCCCAATCTTTTATGGATTCGATCTTGGCGGGATCCACGTGAATGCCTTGACTATCAATCACGTGGCCGAGAAATTATACCTTGGGAATCCAAAATTCACATTTAGAGAATTTAGCATATAACTCCTCTTTCTTTAGCAATTCCAAGATTAGCTTGAGGTGCTCTTCGTGCTCTTGCTTGCTCTTCGAATATATCAGAATATCGTAAATGAAGACAATCACGAATTTATCCAAATATGGTTTGCACACCCGATTCATAAGATCCATAAATACAACCGGTGCGTTAGTCAAACCAAACAGCATAACTTGAAATTCATAATGTCCATATTGAGTTCTAAAAGCGGTCTTCGAAATGTCTTCTTCACGAACCCTTAGTTGATGGTAACCCGATCTCAAGTCGATCTTCGAGTAGACACTCGACCCTTGAAGTTGATCGAACAAATCATCAATCCTTGGAAGCGGATAACGGTTCTTCACCGTCAGCTTATTCAATTCTCGATAATCTATGCACATCTTGAAAGATCCATCCTTCTTCTTGACAAACAAGACCGAATCTCCCCAATGTGAGGAACTGGGTCT
>BQNB010100573.1:0-24671 GCA_026074375.1 Tanacetum coccineum
TTGCAATTCATACATGTCGAGATTCAGTGTCATGAGCTTAGGGAAACGTAATTACATTTTATGATGTTTGCATCTGTTGTATTATCATGGGGAAATCTTGCAGTCCTACACTATACAAACCTATGAATTCACCAACATTATGTTGACTTTTTAAAGCAATGTTTTTAGGGGATCAATAAGGCACGAGGTGCAAGGGATACATTGGTGGTTATATTTTGGATGTCACATGCTTAAAGAATTGGTTGCATTACATTTTGGGAAACATTTTTTATGAACTAGAATCTTTGTATTTTGAACAATGAACAAGTGAAGCTTCAGGCTTTTGTAACAAAAAATTTGCTAAATCGAGAGTATCAGTTTTAAACGACTTTTAATGGTCGTTCTTATATATATCTTGTGCTATTGATCTATGAAGTACCACCCACAAACCCATATTCCGCTGCGACCCAATTTGGGGGTGTTACAGATTGGTATCAAGAGCCAAGGTTATAGAGAACCAGGTCAAATGTTTTTTATTGGACTATAATCGTTTTCAAACATTGTATTCATACAAAGGGGTTTTCACGGGACATACATACACTAGTTGTTGCATTATTTGATTAGACTAGATGCATTCATGATTGATATACATGTTTATAATATATATTACGATAAAAGTCTTATATTAATACTTATATAAGCTACTTTTGATTTTCAGATTTTAGTCATGTAGGATTCTGAGGATTCCACGGTTACTTACACGGAGGTATCTAGTCCGTTCGAGGATCTGTCAGACATAGGATCTCCCAGATTTATGGTTTACGGATATGACAGATTACCGATGCACCCATCATCTCCTGATTAAGTGCCCGGACCTAAGCACCCACCTTTACCTGTTTATGTACCATATGTACATGAGCCTGTATACCCGGAGTTTATGCCACCGGAGGATGAGGTGTTACCAGCTGAGGAGCAGCCCCTGCCTGCTGCTGTCTCACCTACTGTCAACTCAGACTCTGATCCTGAGGAGGATCCTCAGGAGGACCCAACTGATTATCCCGCCGACGGAGGAGACGATAACGATGATGATGATGAGTCATCCGATGATGACGAGGATGATGTTGAGGAGGAAGAGGACGAGGATGAGGAGGAGGAGGAGCACCTAGCTTCGGCCGACTCCATCCCATCACCCGCATATCGTACCACTGCTAGGATATCTATCCCAGCTCAGGCACCTGTACCATTTCTGTCTGAGGCAGAGGTTGAGAGACTTCTTGCCTTATCTACTCCACCACCATCACCACTCACCCCATTATCCTCTACACTACCTCAGATACCATCACCACCACTACCTGCTAGTCCTACTCATCCATTGGGCTACCGAACTGCTATGATCCGGTTAAAAGCCGAGTCACCATCTACTTCTCATCCACTACCACTACCACTACCTATTGTACTTCCACATACCAGGCATCTATGGCCATGATGAGAGCTGCTACACCATCCACTTACTTTTTAGCATCTCGATCAGAGACATCACCATCAGGGACACCGCCACTTCTACCTATACCATTACCTACGTCATCACCACCCTTGCTTCTACCCTCTACTGACCGTAGAGCGGGTATTCTCGAGGCTTAGTTTCTGCCTTGGAAGAGGTTGTGCATTGCTCCTGGTCCTAGATTTAAGATCGAAGAGAGTTCATCTGCTCCTACTGCTAGGCCTACTAGAGGTTTTAGGGCAGATTATGGTTTTGTCGGCACTCTGGATACTAAGATCAGACATGCCCCAGAGAGGGAGATAGGTTATAGGATTACAGACACTTGGGATGAGATGGTTGAGGCCATGCAGGAGGTACCAGTGACTGGTGTGACGGAATTAAGTCAGAGGAAGATAGATTTTGTCACGACTGTTAGACATGACACATATGAGATTTATGGGAGATTGGACGATGCACAGGATGATAGATCATTGATGAGCGGTCAACTCAACATGCTGCGTAGAGATAGACGCGCCCATGCTCGCACAACTAGACTTATAGAGGCTAAGGCCAGACTTTCTCGTCAGGCATGGAGACAGTCGATGGATGCAGTGACACTGCACGTTATGAGGTTATGGCATTACGTACTACAGTGTTAGCACAACTGACAAAGATTGTAGAGTTGCAGGCAGCAGACCGCAGGCGACAGACACATCTTACAGAGGCACTGACTCTGATGTGGACCTTGCAGACACAGGTAACATCACTCCAGAGTCAGAAGGGACCCGCTAGCGGTCCAGTACAACCCAATGTACCGGAGGAGGCCGGTAGCAGTTCTTTGATTTGTTATGTCTTAGCTATGTTGTATAGCCTAATAAGTATTATGGGGTAACTCCCGGCTAGTATGGATCTAGGTTGTATGTTTCATTTTGTAACCTAATGGTAGTGATCATTTTGTAACCGAATCGGTCATGTATGTTTCCAGATTATATATGGAAGGGATGTATTATGTCATGTTTGTAATCGAATTTATTATGAATGAATGTCGATTTAGCTACATCATTGTTAATTTCAATTCATTTGTATATTGCACAGTGCGATGTGATCTCACTTTATTTATTATTTATATGTCATGTCATGGTTATGATTTGTATGAAATCTAACGGGTATTATATTTTCTTGTGATTTGAAGAAAATGGCACCAAAAAGAACCACCAGATCAACACCAGCCACAACAACCACCACCACTACCCCTGTGACTAATGCCCAGCTTAAGGCACTGATCGACCAAGGCGTTGCCGATGCACTGGCAGCACGTGACGCTGACAGAAGCTGGAATGGCAAAGACAGCCATGATTCTGGAACAGATGTAAGGAGACAAGCTTCTCTTTCTCGTGAGTGCACTTACCCAGACTTCATGAAATACAAACCCCTATATTTTAAGGGTACTGAAGGGGTTGTCGAGTTGACTCAGTGGTTTGAAAGAATGGAAACTGTGTTCGGTATAAGCAACTGCACTATGGAAAACCAAATCAAGTTTGCTAGTTGTACTCTTCTTAGAAGTGCTCTAACGTGGTGGAACTCTCACGTTAGGACTGTTGGTCACGATGTTGTGTACGCAATGACTTGGACAGACCCGAAAAAGAAGATGACTAACAAGTACTGCCCGAGGGGCGAGATCAAGAAGCTCGATGTTGAAATGTGGAATTTGAAGGTAAAAGGTACCGACGTGATAGGTTACAACCAACGTTTTCAGGAACTAGCATTCCTGTGTGTTAGAATGTTTCCTGAAGAGTCGGATAAGATTAAGAGATATGTCGGTGGTTTGCCCGACATGATCCACGGAAGTGTACTGGCATCAAAGCCTAAGACAATGCAAGAGGTAATTGAAATAGCAATTGAACTAATGGACAAGAAAATCTGCACTTTTGCTGAATGTCAGGCTGACAACAAGAGAAAGTTCGATGACACTTCTAAGAACAATCAGAACCAACAACAACAACAACAACAACAAAACAAGAGGCAAAACACTGGCAGGGTTTACACTGCTGGGTCTAAGGAGTAAAATCCATATGGTGGATCTAAGCCACTATGCTCCAAATGCAACTATCACCATGATGGTCCATGTGCTCCCAAATGCCACAAGTGTAACAGAGTTGACCATCTGGCCCGTGACTGTAGGAGAACTGCAAATGCCAATACTACTAACAACCAAAGGGTCACTGGGGCAGGTCAGAAAGCTACTTGTTATGAATAGGGTGCCTAGGGACATTTCAAGAGGGAGTGTCCAAAGCTGAAGAACAACAACCGCGGTAATCAAGGTAGAAATGGCAATGCTCCATCAAAAGTATATGTGATGAGCAATGCGGGGACAAACCCGGACTCAAACATCGTCACGAGTACGTTCCTTCTAAACAACTGCTATGCTTCTGTCCTATTCGATACTGGTGCCGATAGAAGTTTTGTGTCTACCGCATTTAGCTCCTAAATTGATATCACACCAACTACCTTAGATCATTATTATGATGTTGAACTAGCTGACGGGAGAATAATTGGGTTAAACACTATCATTCGGGGTTGTACATTAATCTTCTTTTAATATCACACATTCATTAATCGATTTAATCGGCCCATAGAACCTTGGTAGTTTCGACGTTATTATTGGTTGACTTGAGTTGGCAAAGTACAAAGCGGTGTCATTGTTTGTGCCGAGAGAAAAATCATTCGTATCCCTGGTTGGGGAAATGAAACGTTGGTTGTTTGTGGTGATGGAAGCGACCGGGGAAACGAGACCCATTTAAACATCATCTCGTGCACCAAAACCCAGAATAGAACATATTTTGCTAAAAGGAATTTCAATAGTTTTTTAGAACAATGTTACACAACAGAAGGCGGAAGACATGTCGTAGAGAGAAGCGACTTGAAGACGTGCCAATCGTTCAAGATTTTCCTGAAGTATTTCCTGAGGACTTGTCGGGTCTTCCTCTGACTCGACAAGTGGAATTTCAAATTGATTTAGTACTTGGTGTTGCACTGTATAGCACATTTATACCTTATCGATTTTGCAATTTCCTTCCGAGATGAAATAATTGTTCGGACCAATGAGAAGAGCTTTCCGACAAGGTTTATAACGCCTATTTCCTCACCTTGGGGCACCGATCTTGTATGTCAAGTAGGTAGGATGGATATTTCGGAGGTGCCATCTGACTACCGAGAACTGAACAAGCTGATGCGTAGTTGTTGTGAAAATAACTTTATCCACTTCCCAAGGGATCGATGATTTATTTGATTTCAACTACAGGATTAGTGTTTATTCGAAGATAGACTTGGAGATAAGGTTTAAGGTTATATCAATTAAGGTTCGTGAGAAGACTCTGAAGACTGCTTTCAGACTGTTACGGTCATTACGGTTCCAAGTTATGCTATTTGTTTTGACGAACGCAACCAACGGTATTTCATGGTATCATGAACGCGTGTGCAAGCCATATGTAGATAGTTTGTGTTTGTCTTTATTGACGATATCCTCATTACTCAAAGAACAAGATGGAACATGAGAGGAACATATTAAGGAAATTCTGGGAATTGCTTAAGAACGAGGAAGTTGTATGCTAAAATTCTACAAATCGTGAAATTTTGGTATTCCCAAAGTACACTTTTCTCGGCCACTGTGATTGATAGTCAAAGGATTCACGTGGACTCACAGATTGAATCCATTAAAGATTGGGCATCTCCAGACACAATGGAGATTCGTTAAATTTAAGGTCTTGCTGGCGGTATTTCGAGATTCATTGAAGGATTTGAAGATTGATCAAATCAATGACAATCTTACTCAAAAGGAGTCAAGTTTGATTGTGGTGACAAAGATAGAAGCATCGATTTCAACATAATAATGCAGAAGTTATTTAGTGACCAAATTCTAAGCTTTACTTGAAGGAAGCGATGAGTTTATCCGTTATAATGCGATTGCTTCGTATCAAGGGTTTGGCGCTGGTTTTTTTGTGTTGATGCATAGAGAGAAGGTGATTGCATATGCATCTCGCCAATTGAAAAAATTCATGAGAAAGAAACTATCGACTATGATTTGGAACTTGGATAGTAGGTTTTAGGTTTTTGTTTGCTCTAAAAATTTTAGAGGCACTATCTGTATGGAACAAAGTATATTGTGTTCACTAATCATAAAAGTTTGCAACATATTCTTGATCAGAAGGAATTGAACATGAGACAACCTCGTTGGTTAGATATTGCTTAGTGTTTACGGATTGCGAGATTGTCTATCACCTAGGGGAAAGCAAATGTCGTTTAGCTGACGCTCCTTGAGCAGGACAAGAAGCAAGGAGGGAGATCAACTCATTTACGGGTTCGAGCCTTACGGATTTGAGCCTCTAGTTATGGACTATTGGGGGGGGCTTTAAAAAAGATCTCCCAAACAAATTCTAGAAGCTCAATTCGAAGCACAGAAACGGAGACATCAAGAACGAAAATGGTAGGATGGTTATGTTCTAGGAAGGATATACAATAAGGAGAGTTAGAACCGCGTGCAGATGGATCCTTATGCTTAAATGGTCAGGAGTTGGTTACACCTGTTATGGCTGATCTAAAGGACCGGATCATGCACGAGTCCTACAAGTCAATATATTCTATCCATCCGGGTTCTTAAAGATGTATCTGGACACGATGAAGCTATTATTGGTGGCCCAATATGAAGCAGACATCGCCACTAAGTTAGTAAAATGTTTTTGGAACATGTGCTATGGTCAAGATGATCACCATAAGGCATCGGTTTGTTGTGCAATCGAGATACCTCAATATGGAAAGAGATAATTCACTAATGAATTTTTTCACAAAGCTTCCTAATGTCGTTCATAAGGTTTATGACACCAGTTGGGTGATTGTTGAAGACTTACTTAAATCCGTAATTCTTCTGTACCAATAAGGAAAAACTAATACCATGAAGGAAACTGGCGAGAATGTACCTAAAGGAGGTAGTCACAAGGCATGGAATACCTGTCTCAATCATTTGTGATCGTGACCCTAGTTCGCATCAAATTTCTAGAGGTCACTTTAGAAGGCTTTGGGTACTAGCTTGGATATGAGTACTACATATCATCCGCAGACTGACGGACAAAGCGAGAGGCCTATTCAAACTCTCAAGGATATGTTACGTGCTTGTGTGATCGACTTTGGAAATGGTTGTTTTAAACATTTGCCAGTGGTTGAGTTTTCATATAACAATAGTTATCATGCTAGCATCAAGGCTGCACCATTTGAAACACTTTACGGTCGAAAGTGTCGTTCACCTGTTTGTTGGGCCGAGGTTGGAGAAGTTTAACTCACTGGTCCAGAAATAGTTCAAGAGACGATCGAGAAGGTCATTCAGATCAAGCAAAGAATTCAAGCCGCTCGTGCTCGACAAAAGAGTTACACCGATTTAAAGCGTAAGCCGATAGAACTTCAAGTTGGAGATAGAGTTATGCTCAAGGTTTTGCCTTGGAAAGGAGTAGTACGCTTTGGCAAACGAGGGAAGCTAAACCCCAAATATGTTGGACCTTTCAAAGTGTTGAAAAAGGTTGGATCCGTTGCTTACAAGCTTGAACTTCCTCAAGAATTAAGCAGGGTTCACAATACATTTCATGTATTTCAAACTTGAAGACGTGTTATGGTCGACGAACCATTAGCCATTCTGTTGGATGGACTCCATATTGATGACAAGCTTCATTTTGTTGAGGAACCAGTAGAAATCATGGGTCGTGAAGTTAAACGATTGAAACAGAGCCGCATTCCAATTCTCAAAGTCCGATGGAACTCTAGGAGAGGTCATGAGTTCACATGGGAAGGTAAAGATTAATTCCGGAATAAGTATCAGCATCTCTTCACATAACAAGGCTCATTTAATGGGGGAAGACTATAACAATCGTATTTTAGGCCATTGTACGACGTCATTTAATTCACTATTTATTTTTAGCATCGTTACGCATTTTGCTTTTTAATTTTAATGTTAAGTTTAAATCGCGTTAAACTAAAAATAATCATTCAACGGAAACGGGCATTTTTAAACAAATTAAATGTTTAGTAAGCAATGTGTTAGATAATTATTGTAGAGAATAATGATTTAAACTTTGGCATAATTTTATTTTTATTGGTACGTAAAAGGTTTACGTTTCGCAAAAATAAATACATTTAGATAAAGAGGAGGAAGCACAATACCTAATCTATACTCAACCAAATATACCCATTGTTATACCCAATACTCAAAAATTATACAATTTCCTTATATATGTATATGTGGACGGATATAGAGAAGAAAACACAAAGATATTTTAGTTTGAAAAATTCAATTAACATGTGTTATATATCTTCACACAAAAACTTCCACAAATAGTCTTACACCTTCTTAACTCTTGTTAGAGCCCATTCCCCTCTCCCATAAGTTTTTTCACACATGGACATTCAAGCCAAACCATGGTTAAGTTAAAGTAACCATTAGCTAGTTAAATCTTGCTATAAAAGGCACACTATGCAAGTAAACTTCACACAACTCATTTTGCTAGTAAAATCAAACACAAACTCTCTCCCTATAAGCTCCTAGCCCATGGCTCAAAACCAAAACACATATACAATCTTAATTTTTAATTTTACAAGTATTCCAATTGTTCAAGGTTTATTATTAGACATATCTAAGGTGTATTGGAAGCTTGGTTAAGTGATTACAAGGGTTTTGCATAAGGAAGAAAACTAGGGTTTCTAGTTTGAAATTAGGATTTTCTAAGTATTGGAAGCTTGGGTTTAGTATCTAAACTAGGGTTTAGATCTTGTTTTTCATCATCCTACTTCATTTTAAGGTTATCTAAAACCTTTAAACACTTTACATTTGTGATTTTATGTATATATAATGTTTATATAGTAAAATCACATTTAAGATAACTTATATTAACATGTGTAAATGGATTATTGTTTACTTGTGATCATGGTATATGATATACTTTTTGATTTAGTATATGGATGTTAAATAATGTTGTAATGGAAGTATAATATTATTCATGTGTGGTTAAGTTAATATTATGTATATATAAGTTAATGCTTTAAAAAGTTACTTATTAAGTTTATAAGTAAAAGTGATGTGAGATTTTGTTATCATGGACAATATTTGGGCAAATGATGGAATAAGGACCTAACCTATATGATACATGTAATATAATGCATTGTAGTGGACTTGTAACAAGGATTCTAAAACTAAAACTTATAAAAACAAGTTTTAATCACATTTTAACTAAAAGATCAAAACCTACTGTTTTGGATTCGAATATAAGGCATTCATTTTATATTTTTTAATAAAATACTATAAGTTACAAGGATCGTAGGCATATAGAGAACTCGAAAAACCGATTTATAACGAAGAAGATACGCCATTTGCAAGTTATACGATAATAAATGCTTTTATAAAAGAAATTTTATAAAAACTTATTACTATTCACATCTGATATAAATGATTGAGTATTTTCACATAAATTACATATTTTTAGGATTCCAAAACATTAAGAACCATAATTTTTTGATCAATAACGAAGGAGTTATGGATTTTTCACGTTTACGATAATTAAAGTTTATAAAAATAATTTTATAAACTATAAACAGTAAAAAAATAACTATTCATTAATATACTTTTTGGATAATATATTAGGTATATAAAACTCTTTTATATACGAAGACGTGCTCGAAAGAATCACTAAAATCAAAGTTAAACGAATAAGATATGACGTTTACGAGTTTATGATAATTAAATTTATAAAAATAGTTTATAAAAGTGCATGAACAGTAAAACGTACTGTTCACCAGAGGACTTAAAATATGAAAATGTAATATTTTGATAACTCTTCTTAACACGAAAGCGTGGACATAAGAAGCGTACGAAACGGACTTTCTAAAACGAGTGAAAGTTATGTATTACTATCCCCCCCCCCTCTAACTTAAGGGAAATATTTATAAACATTTTAAAACTTTATAAATATTATTATTCTCGATACAATAGATGGTGATGTAGCTGTATTAGATCTCTATATAACGGTATTAGATTATTCAAATTACTTGTTACCTCATAAGGACCTATAATTAATTAGGTTGCATTCGGACGTTTTCGTGACGCATTTTCTGTTTGTGATTTACATTATCGATTCACTCACTCAAGGTGAGTTCATAGCCCCACGTTTTACATTTACAATGATTTACAAGTTTTGGGGTGAGAAAC
The DNA here is from genome assembly GCA_026074375.1 of Tanacetum coccineum. NCBI lineage: Eukaryota > Viridiplantae > Streptophyta > Magnoliopsida > Asterales > Asteraceae > Tanacetum > Tanacetum coccineum. Next base: position 9,702 of record BQNB010100573.1, read on the forward strand.
ATAATGCATGCGTTTAAAATTAGAGCAAACCGAAGTGGTACATTTTAACATGATTACGTGTTTGCCTAAGTGGCGATAACCCTTCTGAGCCCATTATCATGAATTGTACAATTTCTGTGTGAGCGTTGTGTGCACGAATGTTATAAATAGATCTATTTGGGATTGACATCCCCGTTCGGGTAAGTCATGCTCACTATGCCGGTATGCCAAACAACGAACGTATACCATGTCGGACATAGGTTGTTGCGGGTTAGAACATCATCACGGGCAATGTTGGCAATTTATATTGCAATTCATACATGTCGAGCTTCAGTGTCATGAGCTTAGAGAAACGTAATTACATTTTATGATGTTTGCATCGGTTGCATTATCATGGGGAAATCTTGCGGTACTACATTATACATTTTACAAACCTATGAATTCACCAACATTATGTTGACGTTTTAAAGCAATGTTTTTAGGGGATCAATAAGGCACGAGGTGCAAGGGATACATTGGTGGTTATATTTTGGATGTCACATGCTTAAAGAATTGGTTACATTACATTTTGGGAAACATTTTTTATGAACTAGAATCTTTGTATTTTGAACAATGAACAAGTGAAGCTTCAGGCTTTTGTAACAAAAAATTTGCTAAATCGAGAGTATTAGTTTTAAACGATTTTTAATGGTCGTTCTTATATATATCTTGTGCTATTGATCTATGAAGTACCACCCACAAACCCATATTCCGCTGCGACCCAATTTGGGGGTGTTACAGATTGGTATCAAGAGCCAAGGTTATAGAGAACCAGGTCAAATGTTTTTTATTGGACTATAATCGTTTTCAAACATTGTATTCATACAAAAGGGATTTTTGGTGATGGTGCCAAAATATTGAGGTAAATTTATGTGGACTACTGAGCTCTGAGAAAATAACCTCAGCCTTAATAATATTCTGGATCAGCTTGGTTCCTTCTGACCTTAAATCTTCATCTCCTAGCTGAAAATAAAGAAAGAACACAGTTAGGCTTGCCCGGGGTATGAATCAGGGACCAACTCTAGCGTAAGAACAAGTACGGTGATATGAGATAAATGCGAAGAATATAAAGTATGGTCTGGAGTAGGTGTTGTATGTATCGTCCTGGGGAAATGAGCTATCCCTTTATACTATTTAGGATTCGCTACAAGACATAACCGTAGGGCTCTCTCTTGGTACGATCTGTCGGCTACGTGTCATTCCAAGGACAGTGGTCCTTCACTAGACTAATACCGTGTGGATTTCCTTTGATACCGCTACATTAGGACGGAGCTAATAACTCTGAACCCTGATATGTAATTCGAACGTACCAGCTTCTCTAGAGTTCTGTGGATACTCCGGACCTGACTTGTCTTCGGACAAAGCAGCTTCTCGGAGAAGTTTTTTTAGTTTCTGCAAGTGCTAGTTTGGCAGGTAGTACTATGCTTTGTTCTCCTCCGGATGTTCCGGGGGAGACTATACCTCATCATATACTAAGGTGGCTGTAGAAATGGGTGTATGTAACTCATGGAGGAGGTTGCAAACCCAAGATGTCTCAGACATGACATTTGCAACCCCTCGATATTCGGCCTCTGCATTGGAGCGAGGGTTTGACGAACATATTATTACAAGTTCACAAATATAAGTAAATGAACAAGGATTTTTTTTGAACGGCAGATTTTATTAAGAGAAACTAGCAAGGAGCTAGAAAATTACAAACATAAAAGGTTAGGATTTTTCATCCAAGTAACCCAATTAAAAGAAGATGTACAACGATTAGAACACCAATCAAAAGACCTTTGGACTATTTCATCAAATAGGGTATCCTTACGACGAGGAATCTTATCAAAAAGAAGACGATTTCTAAATCTCCAAATAGCCCACCACATCATATAGCAAACACCTTCGAACACTCCTTTCAACCTCGAAGACATACGGATACTTTTAAACCAAAGAAGTCATTCCTTATTTGAACAATAATCATGCTCATCGATCTCCCATTAACGAAACACCTTACATCTCAAGAGACGAGCAAGAGGGCACGTGAAAAAAAGATGAGAAGAAGATTCAGGCGCAACATTACAAATCGGACATAGAATAGAAGGAATTTCAACACCTCTAAGAGAAAGGTTCAATTGGGTAGGTAACATATCCAAGAAAACTCTCCAAGCAAAAATATTTATCTTTCAAAAAAAGCTTAACCCATCTAGTAGGGATGTCCCCAATAGAATGAAAGGAATCATTGATAAGGATACGAGTAGATTTAATCAAAAATTCGCCCGAACCATCAAGAGATCAAAACCAACGATGTAACATTTGTGGAAGAATCAAATCAGCAAGGCATGAATTAAAGAGGCCAAACTGAGTCTCTTTAGCTCCCCCCCCCCCCCCCTTAGAGGACGACGAAAAGGAGAGGCTAAAGAATCATGTCTCAATTTAGCAGCCAGTGTAATATGCTTGCAAGTTTCTAAGGCGTATAGTCTTGGAAATTGACTTCTCAAATCTTTCTCCCCTTTCCAATGTTCTTCCTCAAAGAGTGTATCTTGTCCGTTACATATGCTCGTTTATTTAAGTAAACAAACACAAAACTTAGCTCATTTCACTTTTATTAATATACGAACATAGCTGATAAGATATTTAAATTTTACAATCCCGTTATACAAAAATGAGTTAATCCATGTAGGATCTTAGAATGTATATGATCTTAAGCAAGATCTCGATTTTACCGTAACACCATAAGGTTTGGATTTGATTTGATCATATTTTCCTTAAATAAACTCATGAATAAAATATGAAGGAATAAATTGTTAAAGGCAAACAATAAAGCAAATGTGGAATATCATTATTGTTTTATAAGGATAAAATATATAGATTTTTAGATTGAAAGATCTAGTTCCTTAACCAGCGATTACATATTTTGGTATTTTAAAGCATTACGCCTTGCATTTTTGTATTATTATAACTTTCCGTACTCTTATTTCTTCATAAATTTGTTATAAAACCAACTTTTAATACGGATTACTAGAAAAAGAAGAGTTTTATACATTTAAGTAGAATCTTTCGATATCGATCCAATCTTACAATTCTGATGTTGCAAAAATAAAAATAATCGATAATAAAATCTTGGTCTTAACGGCCAGTAAGTCTTGCTTTATCTTATTTATCCGAAACCAGTGTATATCATTTCCAGTTTATAAAAGACGTGCTACTTCATCCGTCCCAAAAAAGTGTCCGCCTTACTATTTATGTTTGTCCCAAAAAAAATGTCCAGTTTTTATTTTTGAATAGTAATAATGACTTGTTTTCCTACTTTACCTTTATAATCAAAACATGCATTAATTACTCATTCCTAATTTCTATATTAACTATGAGGGTAAAAATGACTTTTTATCAATCAAAACTAGCATTAGTTACACATATCATAATTTGTTCAATTTTTGTTTATGAACACTTTTTTAGGATGTAAGGAGTATCATTTAAGGTTCTCTATCAAGTGACACAAATTGAAATAGTTCATCGGTCATGCCATAACTTTTACTCACCAGTTATATCAGTTTACTTATTAGCGGGGTTCTAAAAAGCGCGTTATAGCGGCGCTATAGCGCGAGGCGTGGCCTCCACGTTACGAAACAGGCCAAGGCGTAGCGTGCAATAAAGCGCGATAAGACGTGATAAAGCGCGCTATAGCGCGCCTCTTTTTGAATCTTTTAAATGTTTTCATGGATTTGAGCTTATTTACAAGTATTTATGATTTGGGTTGTATGGGATTCAGGCTTAGTAACTTTATAACTCAATTTTAAGCCTAGTAGCTAACTAATATTGACCACTCTATAAATATTTTTTGCCGCCTTGAGTCACGCCTTAAAAACGCTATGACGCAACGCCTCACGCTAAAGCTTAAGGCTTGGCTATGCCGCCACGCTACGCTTCACGCTATTTATAACCTTGCTTATTAGACTGCTAGTTACTATTAGCCTATCAATATTAGCCCATTGTCAAACTTTTTATGGGCCTAGCCCAGTTTGTCTTTCCAGTTATTTTGTATATATACATTATAATTATAATTATAAATATACTCATTTGTGATAAAAAAAAACGTTGCCGTTTTGAAATACGGCCCATTTTCTTCTCCCGACGAGCTAACTCTGATAGCAAATATTCGTGGCCTGTTTATTGCCTCGGGTCCAAAGTGGTGTTATAAAAAATACCTTCGTCTCTTTCACCTCCATTCTTCCGGAACCATCTATGGTGTTATAAGAAATACCTTCATCTGTTTCACCTCTCAAAACGGCAGCGTTTTTGTGCACAAATGAGTATATTTATAATACCAATTGCTATTAGGATTTAGGTTTAAGGATGGTTTAGCGATGGTTGAAAGTTAGGTTTTTATTTTCAGATATTTTTGGTGCCGGAAGACTATTCGGAGATTTATGTATAAAAAAGGTATGTAAATACTTTGGTTTATATTTCTTTATTTCAATTTGGTTTTTATGAGTGTCTAAATTGTTTATTTTTTATGGAGGTATGTTTCTGGCTATTCAAAATTAGGGTTGTGTAAAAAACAGTGGTTTCATTTGGTTGTAAGGCTATGATGACGAATGTCCGCGTTTATAATTTTTGTAGCCAGTTGAGATCGGCCGTATCCTGGCGGGGCAATTATTAATTTTTGTAGCCATGGCGGACCGATCCTCTTTATTCGATTGTTTAAAAATCTGAGCCTGATGAAATGATCGCTTACCCTGTTTTACATAAGGCGCTGAATGGTTGTCGTTTGAAGGTAGAGAAATGTCGCTTTGGGTAGCCAAACATGTTTATAGGAACTCATAAGGCGTTGAATCCTTATGTAATATATTATGGTATAATTTGAAGCTTCACTTCTTATGTAATATATTATGGTTTGACTATAGATGTATAATATATATTATGGATGTGGTTATGTATTTTGAAGCTTCACTACCTTTGGGTCAAAAAGTCGTTGCATCGAACTTCATCCCCTCCGGGTTGGTCATGGGGCAACAGCCTCTGACGCCCCCACACTGTTTTGACAAGAGGAAGCTTTCTCACCAACCTACTTTGCCAAGAGGTGGCAGGAGCACAACGATCTAGCCCAAACATACATGCGAACAAGGTAATGCAGGTAAACCTACACACTTTTTAGTCACTCTTGAAATTTGACGTGCGAATCAAGTATTTTTAAGATTTTAATGAGTTTACATACGAATCCTTTTAAAATTCCCTTGGCTCTCACAATTAGATTACAATAGGGAATCGTCATATAAAATGACGGGCATCTTATGGATTCTGGATTTCATAACAGGCATTTGTTGCAACTTGGGAGCCAAATGTACCTTTGAGTGATGTGGTCAACTTTGTTTAATCAAATGATACAAATCTTGAAAATCCATACTTAAACTTTGATTCTATATTTATCATCCAATAATATACTGGAAAGAAATTTCCGCTGCAACATTTAAACCCGTTAGTCATCATCAAATATGACACTACTACAAATGATTTTGACCACATTCTTATGACTGATGTGGGAAAGAAAGACCACCTCATTAATAAACTTCTTTAACATACCTTCGCAAAGTGTGCCTGTTTTGCTTTAACATCCCTCATTCCTATTTTCTTTTAAACACAATTTAGTTATAACTGGGTAAATATTCAGACTTTTTTTGTTAATTAGTACACAATTCAATTTTGCAGTTCTCTAGCCATGAGAAGATCAAGTAACCGTGGCACACACAGTTAACAGATCCAGATGGCTACTATCAAGTCTGTTTGGGCACGTCAGATCTTCGATAGCAGATGTAACACCCAAAATACGATACGCAGCGGAATACAACATTTGGGGTGCTACTTCATAATACATACACACGAGTCCTAGTAAATGATCAAAAGATACATTTATAAATCAAAATTTATTTTATTATATGAAGAACATCAGAGTTACAAGGTCCCAAACTATCTTAAAAACTTTATTTTAAAAAGTCATGACACGACTTCTTTTCCAAAGCATCTTTTTGTTTGACTAGCAAAACATTTCACCGAGACACAGTCCTTGATATCCGCGTTCCGTCCCTTCCAAGCCATCAATAGCACCAATACCTGAGATACATGCTTAAAAACGTCAACAAAACGTTGAGTGAATTCATAGAGTTTACAAAACAACAATCAGAACGCATATTTGGTTCCACCAAACACTATAACATTGCTTGCAAGGCAAGTTATATCATGATTTCCACTAACATGAGCCCGTGTACCGAACCTTAACACATTTATCATTTAAGATAAAATAAGCGACCAGGAAGTATGCCACTACCCCTAGTCTCAATACAAAATGTCCGTTTGACAGGGTGTTCACCATCGGATTCAGACCCCGGACAGGGTTGTCAAACCTAATAGATCTATTTAATGCATTCAGCGTTTACCTCCTCGGTAATTAACGAGTACACAGTAAAAGGCATAAACTCATAGTCAAATTGAAAAAAATAAAACATCATATCACGTATCAAAGACTCGTTGCGTTTCACATTTTCAAAACATCATTAACCCTCTCGCGGGTTTTAAAAACTTAAAACTGATCGAAAGTGAGGCTATGAACTCACCTTGATCTAAGCCGAATATCAAATAACCGAAACAATCCAAAGATGTCTCAATACGAACTCAACCGCGACCTATATTTTATGTCACTCAATTATTATACCGTAAAGTACGATCGAATAGTGCGTGCATCGCAACTATTGAAATAGAATAAAAATACAACACATGTGATAGAAAATCCACTTGCGCGTCCTAGATCCTAAACTCCACATAATTGAGTTATGATCATTCTTTTACTTACACATTCGATACTTTATCGAAAACTTTCTATTTTTGGAAACTTTCTATTTTTAGAAAGTTGCTATTTTCGGAAAGTTATCATTTTTAGTAAGTCCTGTTGTCTATTTATATTTATAATAATATACATTTATCTCGTCGAACTTTCGACATTCATTTGATTATTAATTACCCATATCGGGATTATGTCCCGTACGTTTACCAAAAGTTACCACTTTTAGAATTATATCCGTTCATAAAAGCCGTTAAGTCTAAATTGTTATACTCGTAATAATAATAGCGTTTATTATTTTTATAACATCCAACAAGTCTTGTATCAACCCGTTGACTTTCAAAAGTCAACGTTGGACTTTATTTGACTTTCACTTTATGTATATATATATTGTCTAGATCTGACCCGCTCAAAACGACCCACTATATCACTTTTTCACGACTCGGACTCTAAAGAGATTTTATGCAAAACGACGTTCCGGACAACTTTTTAGTTTTAGCCGAGACCTGAAACTCGACAGAAAATGACCAAAATGCCCCTGCAAGTTTCTGCTGGAACTTGTTATAATTTTTAATAAAGTGCAGAATTTGACCTCAGTGTTTAGAACCCGTTATCAGGCGATTATGTAAAACAACAAGCTTAAAGCGGAAAGTAAAACACATTCCGAACAAATTCATGTTTCGCTGGAAGGCCGAAACGGACTCGAAAGTGGCTCACATCCGTCCATTTAAAATTCTGTCAGCTTGTATAAAAAGTTTAATAGCTGCTTGCATTTTTGTAAAATTTCCAAACTTCGATCGGCTCTAGAATCTTCGTTATTAGGAGTTATGGAGCGTTCGAATTACCGAAACGTTCATAAAAATAAGCTCTATCATATTTATCAAACAAAAACCAAATTTCACAAAATCTCGAACCTCATTTTCCATATATACGTCACAAAACACACCAAAATTCATTTTTGACCCAAAAGTTCACTCACGGCACATCTAAAAAGGCCTATAATCAATATTCAACTCGCTCAATCAACCAATAATAAAATCTAACTAGACGACACAAGATCCACCGGATTTCATCACATGCAATAACCGAAAATCGATATGATCACAAAAATAAAAATAACACTAGTATTAGATATACTTACAATGCTATACGAAGCAAGTTCGGACTCGATCAAAACTCGTCCCATTCCTTCTTGTTCCCAACCGAACTTGGACCACAACCCAGACTGAACCCGAAACTTTTTCCATTCAAACCAACACTTCAAAAACACTTATCTATCTTCACAAACACCCCCTTTTAACCGAAATTTCGAGAATCAAGACCCGTGATTCTACTTTCTCAAAACTTATTGCATGTAAGATATTCTTATAAAGAAATTAGCCTTGATACAAGGATCAATATTTTGTAGTTGGATTATGTTGCATGTCGGAAAAATTGACGGTGGTGGTGGTTCTCCATGGTGGTCGGTCGAAGATGGTAGAGAGAAGAGGAAGAAAAAAGTTTGGTTATTAATAAAAATGGAAGTAAACACTTCCTTATATACTAGCCCTTCTTTGGCAACTTGAAAACAATGGTCCCTCCATCCTTTATTTCTTTAAAAATTAATACATAGGGGCGTTCGTTTGGTTCATTTATTAACTGACCACAACACTCGTTAATTACTTTCGAAATTATTTTTATTTCGCCCCACTCCATTTTGTTTTAAACATTTAATAAAATGTTAACTCACGTCAAAATAAAGTTTTGACTCGGTTTCGGCTAACTCGGGACGAGGACGATAAAATACAAATTATCATCATAAAAATAATAACGAAGCGCGTCGAAATTTCTACGATACTCAAAACGCTTAACGGTCGCGCGGTCAAACGTTGACTCGCAAATCGACTAAAATAAAAATTTTCTAAATTCCTTTTCGTAATAAAATATGAAAATAACTATTCGTGACAAATAAAATTTTAAATGTCGACGTTCGTTCACATAAACTTATAAAATATAATTATGACGTCGAATCCGCGATCGTCATACGCGTCGTAAAACTCGGGTTGTTACATTCCACCCACCTGGAGGGAGCGTCGTCCCGATGCTCGTCCTTTCTTACTCATCTTAACTTCACTTGCGATGAGACGATTTTCTCATTATTGAACGGTCTCACATGCTCGAACGCAAAAATCATGTGATTTAATACTCGCCTTGACTATTCCGGATGGAAAGTCAACTAGACAATGGTAATTTATACCAACGAAATCAAAAATATAATTACAATCGCTCTTATCATAAGAGACAAAATACGCCACAGAACGTATCCGGGAAAACATAAATCACGTCATTTTTAAACGAAAAACTTTTAACGAAAGATTAACCCAAATATTAATTTGGTGATCTTTCCAACAAAACAAAGCGGACATCGCGACACAAAACCAAAACATACGTTGCTAACCAACGCCCAAGCGTACGTCATCGTCCAAAACCAAAATACTTATCAATATCTGAAACCAAAATACACGTGTCGCCCTCCCGGAATCATTTAAATAATGCACCACCGGTTGCGAGAACATTCCGCAGTACACATGACCCCATCAAACGCATTATTGCATTAACACATAATATCACATAAGCATAAAATCATATATTCGTCATTTTACGATGACTTAACATTACGGCCTAGCTTTACTTAGGCACTTTATCACACTTGCTCATTATCACACTTAGCAACAAATCAATGCTCCTATCATGAAGCCTTAACAAAATAACTGTTGTTACAACATGGGGTCCATACCTGACCCATTTAATTGTTCATTTACCAGCTTTGCCCAGATGGCAAGCTTCTGGTAAGACTCGACTTAATCACGGTCGACTCCTAACCAATCATAGTCATGCTGGTGGGTTAATCTTGCCACAAATGACTATAGACTTTCAGGATACCAATCCATGTTCACAGAAGACCTTTTTGGGTGTACGTACCCGTCTAACTGAAATTTCATTTATTTTCGGGCAAATATACCCATTCACTCACATTCTAAACCACATCATGGGCTACACAAAAGCGACATAAGCGCTTATTAACATTCAAAGCACATCGCACGTAAAGCACATAATTCAGCGGCGATATTCCCGCTAGAAAACACATATTGTCAAAAGAATAAAATCGAAAAACAATTAAGAAAATAATTGAGCAATCACGGATTCATTGCTTGTTCGTGAAGATAAAAAACTCCAACGTTTTCCATAATGGCGACTAGCACATTTGGCTCGGTCCTAACGCATCGCACAGTTCTTATATGACTCAACTAATCAAGTCGAGATAATTACGCACATTCCTAATTCAATACCGTTCGACTTGAGGCGTTAGCTACTTCGATTGTTCCTCCAGGATGAAAACGGATGTCGCCATTCGGCTGGAATCTCCAATCTTTTCGCTCTTATATACGCACACTAAGTCGCTACATCAAGGAGTAAGGACCACTACACCTAACCTTAAGTCAGGGGTCGCTTAGTGCCTTATTCTAATCCTCGACGATTCCAGGTACATTTACAACTATACTACCACTACTTTCCATTTCGGGGAAAGAAGTCTTCTTCACGGCCATCGGTTGCTACATCAATGGCAACACACATTTAACGTAGGACAAGTCTTCTCCATTTTGCACTTTCAACCTCGAAAGTAAACACCTTATCATTTTCACGACTTTCGGGTATGTCTATGTGTCCATGCACGATGGCACTCTATACCGTTACTAGTCCTTGGAAAATTTTACCGTTACCCAGCATGCGGACGTTCAGTTCGACCTCACACCAGATCTTGCTACAACCATCATCCGGTTTACGCCCTCGATGGTTAACATTTCTAATTGCTCACTAGCACACCGACCATGCTTGGTCTCGACACATGTTTCCATAACAACCGTCGATCTATATTACCACGAATTAGACTTCACTCCTTTCTTGACAGACTCGTTCCGAACAATACCGTTGGTATTTTCCCTTCGGGATGACTCGGTCACAACGACTCGCATGAGACTCTCTCCATGCAGTCAATAGGAGTAGGGTTACTTGCATAAGAATCCGTAGCAGGGGTTAAAATATTTTCTCCTTCCGAAAGCTTGACCCAAATATTTATCCCAATTATCAAGCATTTTAAGGGTGACGATTTACCCAAAATAGCGTGGTTCTTCCTAAATTATGCATAGTTGATCAAGTTATGCATAATTGAGGACCAAACGACATCATGTCCATCCTCGTCAAAACGTTCATTTTTCATTCGCTACACGCGTAAGTTATTTCCTCGAATTTTTTAAAAATAAGAATAAAAATACGATTGTTTCAAAAGAAAGAAAAGAAGATAGCATCATTCCATCTTCCATTCTTATTATTTAAAAGGAAATTATATATATCTTTTTAAAAGAAAATTCATTTGACACCATAGGGTCAATTTATGAAATTTTGAAAACACATTTCCATTATTTACACAAACAGTTTATACAACACTGATGACATCAAATAACGTCACTTTATTATATTATTTATCCCATCTGTTTTGCCCACTTTTATATAATTATTGCATAATTTGGTACTTAATTGCTTTAAAGTTGATAAATGCAGTAATTCAGGAGTGTTTTGTGAAGACAAGCTAAAAGGCGCATAAATTGGAGCTAAAACGAAGATATTTGAAGACTGTTGATTTTTGACCAATACACCGTATCCAACAAAAGAGATACGGCGTATCTGCGCCTGAACTTCACAAGAAAACGCGTTTGACCAATTCCCAATACGGTGTATCCCTTCTGTCTACATACGCCGTATCCATGAATATAACTATTCAAAGATACAGTAAATCAAGTAAATTGGGAATGATATCACTGATTTATTATGAACGTAGCGCGCACTCCAAAGAATCCAGCCCAATACGCTGTATCGACCTTGCCAGATACGGCGTATCGAGTCTTTTTCAGACACTATAAATAGAAGACTCAAAAATGAGTTTTCAGTGTGCAATATCATATTCTTTATACCATACTCATTAAAGACGAATTTTAGAAGAGAAGATCAGCCACAAAGGTCAAGCATTGATCACGAATCCATAGAAGACATCGTGTAATTTTTACTCTCTTAATCGTTCGATTTTCATTGTTTGATTACGCTTGTATAATTACAATGGTTGTGGGCTAATACCCTCGGGTATTAGCCATCTTAATGAAAGTCCAATGTTTGGTTTGTTTTAAAATCGATTTCTTAATTTATCGTTGATTGTTTAATTATGTTTATCACCTCATACTTGTTTATGTGTTTGAATATGCAGGCCTTTGATCATTCAATGGGGCTAGTGATACCTTAAAATGTAATATAGATAATTGGATAGCTCTCTATATCGTGTTTTATATTACTGGACCAATAGGATCACAAATAACGTTCTGTCTTTGTCTTTAAATTATGAGCTTAGTTAGACCGGTAGGTGACCCGTTTATGTTTCAGCAATCATGCTCTTAATTAACTGATAAAGATTTGAATAGTGGACTACCAGTATATAAAACACCGTCAAACAATAAGTGGGTAAAGTCCCGTTAGGCTAGGGTTTTAACAGGATCACCACTGCTTTGATTCCCTAAGATAGATTATAATTAAACTAAAGGATGCTTTATGCGGATGCGTTAATTGTGACAGGATTAATTATGTCTAGGTCTTAGGATGATGACCGCTAATGTCTTAAGAATGATATGTCGTTCGAGATAAGTAAATCATTGCACTAAAACAAACAAACCAACATTGAACCGGATTTAATATGGCTAATACAGTTTTCTATCATTTGGCTTGTACCGCTTTTCTATCTTCTAATTTTCTTCTTTTGTGTTTATTGTGTATTGAATTGATATTTGTTTCCACCAAACTTGTGCTAGTCTCTCAGGCTGAAAACCCCCCATATCATTAGACAACATATATAACATAGGTTTAACCAGTAAATAGATAATAAAACTAATTAAATACTAATAGAATATAGGATTATTGTTCCACTCTTAGTGTTCGACACCCTACTTACCGCGAACTCCATCTTGACCTGGGTACACTGCTCGTTAAGTGTTATTTTTAGGTTTGTCGGTCTAAATATAAATGTAAAACTTGATATCAAAATAATTGACCTACAGACAGCACATCTGGTATTTTGGCCGCCGCTGTCGGGGAGTGAATTTGTTAAACCTTACTTCTTAGTAGTATTTCTAACAATTAAATTAATTTATTAGTATTTCTAACCATTAATTAATTTAGTTTAGTATAATCTAATTATTTAAATTCTGTTTGTATTTATTCGCATTGTGTGTTTAAATTGTTTATTTAAATTCCAACATTGTTCAATACAACGTATTCAGTCTACTGAATACGGCGTATTAGTCCATTTCATTGTTTTTTCTCTATTGCAAGTTGAATATAGGTAAAAATGGACGACCCAAATATCACCATGGAGGAATACACCACACTCGAAGAAGAAAAAGCTCGAAGACATGGTCGAACGTTTAATTGGGAAACTGCCACATTCGGGAAAGTTGAAAACTATGAAGATGAGGATGACTATTTCATTGACTTCAAAACTGAATTCCCAGCCATAGTCTTTGATAATACATTAACAGCACTCCCGTCTGAGCCTACGGTATGTCCTCCTAACGAAAACAAGATGGATTTCAGTATATCATTAGACGAATCCGACAATGAAGATTACACAATAATTTTTGATGAAAATTCATTTTCGTACAAGATAATTTCAGTCAATGATTTAAAAACGGATTCGGGAAATGATAATGACAATATGCCTTCGTCACCCAACCTTACTGTCGATTATTATGATGATTTAGACTTCTTTAAACATTTTGAAAATGAATTTCCAACCATCGTCTACAATGATGATCAAACGTCTAAATCAAATTATTTAACTGAACCGATTTTAAACCCTCAACATATCGATGAATTTAATTTAAACGATAAAACATCATTGTCTGAATATGACGAAGAGGAACAAAATTTTTTGCACTTTAATGATCTATTTCTCTTCGCCATTATTCATCCCGATGATTTAAAGTCGGAAAAAGACAATGATGATAACGATATCGATATAATACAATCTTCAGAGGGTAGTGAAATTACGCGTGTGTCAAATGGGCTTTCTGAAACAAGTCACGATAAAATCATTAAAACTTTTAGAACGAGAAATTTTGTCATAAACTTAAAAGTAAATATCATGATTTGGAATTATTATGTAAACGGAATGCTATTTTTTCTCATTATAAATTTGTATGTGCCGTTTGGCATTCCGTTCGACCCTAAGCGGTATTACAAGGATGGTTCTCATACAAAAATTGCGGAGGCCAAGGTACGTTTTTCTTTGTTTAAAACTTTGAAAAGTTGGTCTCCATACGGCGTATACAGGTATACCTATACGCCGTATCAATTTAATGTCTCATACGGCGTATCAGACAAATCCCTATACGGCGTATCCAGTGTGGGTATAAAAACCCAGCTAATACGCCGGATCGTTTTACACATACACTCTTTTTACTCACAATCAAAAATTTTCACCGCGCACTTTAATCCTAAAAATCAACCTGTGTTTCTATACATTTCTTGCATCCTAATCGAACGGTATGATTCAATATATTCCCTTCTTTCTTTTTCGATAATGAATTAGGGTTAGGGATTAGATTTTTAAAATTAGGGTTTATATGACTATTATATGTTTCCCCCTCCTTTTATGGATACTAGAACTCAAGGAACATGGCGTTGATAATATGATTGGGGTAAAATTAGGTAAAATAAGGTAAAACCCCTTTTCAAATTTTAACTACTAAAGCAATACGGCGTATCATGGTAACATGGATATATTGCCTCATTTTTACCCAAAATTTAAAACGTCATATCCTCTTGAATACATACGGCGTATTGACCTCAGACCTTTACATACGGCGTATCCTTCTATGAATACGCCATATCAGATTGATTTCTGTTTATTGATCTTGTTAATTTTACAGATATGGCACCATTACCCGCTGCTGATCAGAGACACCCTTGGCTCAGATTCCAGGTTAAGGGATACACCAAGGGCATTAGACATAGTTACGAGCAGAGGCTCGATATGATATGGAGCAGGCCAGTTAACC
>BQNB010100574.1:0-24670 GCA_026074375.1 Tanacetum coccineum
AGAAATGGCTTATTCTTATTTCAAGCTTTCTTGACCTCCCGAGATCGTGAATCGTGATTCCTCATAGAAAATGGTTTGATTAGGGTTAGAGAATTTTAAAAAAATCGTAAGTCTATGATACCATATTAATTATATATATAATCAATTGAAGTTTAAAACGACAGCGTTTTAGTGAGCAATTCCACTGTTCATTTAGTGTTCGGGCCATAACATTTTTCTTGGGCTCCCATTTTTGGGCCGACCCATTTGGGTTTTTTTCCCTTCCTTTTTTACTTAGTCAAGATTTAAAGCACGAGTATAATAACGGGGAACATACAAATAGGCAATATAAAAAAACGTCGAACACACAGCCCCGTCGTAACCCACGGGCACATTCCTACTTAATATTCGTTCAAAATCAATCCGGAAAAAAATTATGGCCCGCCTTGGGCTGGCCCATTTAGTTTTTTTCTCCATTTTTACTTAGTCAACGTTTATGACTCAAGTATAATAACATGAAACAATGACAAATAGGGCAATGAAAATAAACGCCCCATTTGTCAACTAGCTTGCACATTCCACTCTTTGAAACTATTTACGACTTTTTTATGTAAAAAACTTTAAAACACCCCCGAAAAGATCTTCGAATTGCGAACAAAACGAGCTCAGTATTGTAATGTTTCTGACATACGTATGCTTTTATAAAAAACGTTGAATTAAAAAAACACTAAAATATCTAATAACTTTAAAAATAAATGACGCAATGAAAAACCGACGTACGGTAAGTAAAAAAAACCATATAGCCAAAAAAACAAACATTTAAACATGAGGGCCAACACATAAGCCCATATAAAAAAACCAAACTATTAAACATGAGACCGTGAAAATAAATTCGCACAAGAAAAAAATAAAAAAATAAAAAAACAACGCTATAAAGACCGAAAAAATAAACCCGCACAAAAAAAATCGCATCCTATAACAACGCGCGAAAAATAAACGCCCCGCAGCAACGCGCGAGTAATCTTGCTTGTTTTAATAAAACCTCATGATCTTTATTAATCCCCATTGTAATGTTGGGCTAGGCCTAATACAGAAAACTAAACATAAAACTAAACATAAGGTGAGGTTATGCCATCCTAATAGAAACATCAAATTCTGGGCTGGGACATGCTTAAGTAAGATTCCAAGAGTGTTGAATAACCACTTATAAGTGTAGAAACGTCAAATGTTAGTAGACAAGTGGGCTTTTAGCCCGCGCGTTGCGGCGGGGATTAACTTTATCTCAAGGGTATTTGGCTACGACAATGCCTACTCATATTTTGCTGTGACAGATTCTTTTCACCGGGTTAAATACGTCGGCATTGGCTCCCTATAGCTTGACCGTGGGGAGCTTGATCTTCGCAGCGGCAATTGTTTGAAGGTTGTTGTTCTCACTGCATAATTGTTGAATACGAATATTAGTCTCGTTGATTTAAAAACGTCATAAACGAACAGAATAACACTTCTCTATTCTTGTATTGAAATAATCACCGCCCAGGCCATTAAGCAAGCATGGATACCAAAGTCAGCCTGATCAGAATATTAAGTGTGATAACAATGATGTATTCGTGAGTAACAATAATGCAAAATTGTTTTGGGATCAGGGGACTCAAAACAATATAGCTGTATAAGTGATAGAAGTATGGTTTGTTATTAATTTACAGACATTGATAACAATTACTTTCAATTTTTAAAGAACAATTAACTTTCATTTTTAAGTTCACCCCTTTATCAAAATCAAGTTACGTTCCATTGCCTTCAAAAGTGAAATGCGTAATCAAACACAACAATGGGCCAGTTAAACATAATTGCGAATACTAGTGATCAACCACATTCTCATCCCAAACAATATATGTCATCAAATGCCTTAAGATACCGTTTACATACGAACGGAGATTCTCGAGAATCTATCCTCTATAACGTGTCAAATTGAAAAAATTTAAAAGCTTAAATGGAAATTCGTTGATGGATTTTACCAGTAAGGTAAAACTAACAAAGCTAAGAAAGAAGCAGGTCATATGGAAAATTCAGATTAAATGGATTTTATCAAACGTCATTAGAGCGACGCATATATGCACCTTTGAGATGTCATTAATCTTATCTTCAAAAATTCATGAATAAACAAAAATGTTTAATTTTAGTTATCTTGCAACACTACCATTAATAGTAGTTATCTAAAGCGGGTCAAATGGGGCAGAAAGTAATCTTAAAAATGGTTATTCTATAAGAGTAATGCGTTTGGTGTTGCTCTACATACGCTAAATTGATTTTCAATATAATTAGGAGGTCATCAGTTTGCATATACTCTATCTTACTTAGTTTGCATACCTTACTCAGTCGTAGTTGTGTTATTATTCTTTTCATATTGATTTATTCAACTTTTTTCCCAATCAATGTAACCAAGTCAGATCCAGGGGTACTGATATAATACCATTGTTCTAAAAAAAATCTTGCGCATACTTTAGTTCTTTCATAAACTTCTTAAGCAAAATAGGCAATCTAACTTCAAAAAAAATATCTAAAACCCCCAACAAACTTATAGCTAATTATAATTTGTTAACGATCCAATCAATCCACTCGATGTCAACAGCTCATCCTCACTACCCCTTAGTTGCAATATGCAACAAATACCTATTCCTAGGATGATAATCTGCCAACGACAACCTATACCCGAAATGTAAATCTGCCAACGACAACCTATATGTAGCATTATATAAGGCATACCATTCGAACGCACTTGTTTTTACTTCATCAATAACACTAATAAAACTAAATTACTCAAACCCCTAATTTTTTCATTAACCATTAAATCACAAATTCAATAAAATAAGAAAAAAACGCAAACTTTTATTCGCCGCTGAGTAGTGTATTTCAGACTCCTCTTTCAAGCTTGGACTTCAACTATCACAAACCCTTAGCTGCAAGCAACATCAACAAGGTAACCCCCAAATTCTGACCAAACCCTAATTTCAAAACGAAAGTAAAATCGAAAAAAAATTAGAATCAATATAACTATAATTGACAATTAAGCATATAAAAACTCAAATCAATATAAACTAATTCAGATAATAAAGAAGTATTAACATATGTATACTTTTTTGCTGCTTATCGAAACTCCAATCAAAAGGATGCCCGCTACAAAAGTTAAGGGGTTTGAAACCCGCAACCGACCCACACAAACCCAAAGAATTTGAGTGAGTCGGTGTGGATGAATGATTGGAGGAGAGTAGAGGGTCGGTATGAAGGAAGATGAACACAGGGTGTAGGTGTTATGGATTTCAGTAGACAAATAAAGTTGTGGGCTGGAGAAAGCAGGCTAAGAGTAGCCCAACACCAAAACGACAACACAATGTGTCATTTCTGTACTGATAATTAGTATAGTTTATAATGTCTTATAAATGGATAAACGGATGATTTTTTTATTCAGAAAACAAATCTTTTTGATTAAGATGTACGCGGTTTTATCTAGTTAATGGCGTGATCGTTCCTGATTATTCCCTGACCGCTCTCAAATACACACACATAGGAAGGTTTGAATCCTAAATTATTTTTTAAGAAATCAAAAACCTTACCATTAGTCTATTTAATTAGTGATAGTTAAATGTTAAGAGACGCCTATGTATTTGTTTAATGGTTGGTGCGTATTTGCTGGATTAACATACATGCATGTATTTAAGTTATGTTGTAAGGAGTGACAATCGTGTGAAAATTGAAGGAAAAAGCCAAAGTCTTAAAAGGTTTCTTATCCTACTTGTCGTCATCATGTGTATCACATAGCATTACTGTTTATATTTTGATATAAAAATTATACAATGCAAAGTAACTTGTTTTTGTGAAAAATTAAAAACTATATCTAAACTCTTACTAATCATTCCACTGCACATCTAAACAAGAAGCCAAGAAATTAGTTGTAACGTACTTTAGTGGATTCACACCATTAAAGCAACCCACCCTTTGAGGTAACTTAAGTTTTTGTTTGATTATTTCTTTCCTAATAGGAACAATAACACCTCAAAAGTTTATGTTCTATTCATTTATAACAACTAACTAGATCACTACATGTCATTTTGTATAAGATTTCTAAAAAAGTTTTGAAAAGCAATATTCAAGATTTCTCATAACAGTCCATCAAACTTGATTTTTTATGCCACAAAGCTAAGAGCAGGCTTCGCTCGATCATCAAGCCTGGCCTTTATTGTATTCACAAGACTAATATACACTAGTTATGGACCATGCATGTAGTGTTTTATAAAAGAAAAAAATGGCCATGGAAGAGAACAAGCTAGCTAGGGCTTGCGCGATGTTATTTAAATCAAAAATGATAAATATTGAAGTACCGATCTTTTTATTATAATAAAAGTTACACAGTATTGACAATTACAACAAAACCTTTTTAATAATACATAAACTAAGCACAAACTTATTTCATAATCATCCTCTAGGTACATGTCTTCTTAAAAGTCATCATGATCAAATTCAGAATAATACATGCATATTATTCTGGTGAGTCATGTTAGCTTTGAAGATTATATGTGACCATCATCGAAATCTAAAGAGTGGTTGTTTAGGCAGTGCCCTAGCATAACTTATTCATATATCAATACTAAATCAATAAATTTAATGACAGAATTAATCGATTAACCCTGAACTAAATTGCTGATGAGTTGTTAGAGTAAACGAGTCTATACTAAACTCTTCTTGACTACCCATTGTCCATGAAGTGATCAAAGAGTTGTCCCATGTTAATGAAGGTGCTATTTCACTATAAGGGTCAAAAACGGGTTTTATAGTATCCTCGTCTAATAATTCTATATCATTCCATATTTCGTCCATCGAGTAATGCCCTTCTTGTTCTTCTTTAAAGTTGCCAACCTTACTAGTAGCCTTCTCAGAATTCTTTTTGTTACTATTGTTTTTGCCTTTCATGACTGTTAACATTTCAACTCCCCCTGTGTCATAGAAGTTTCTTTCTTTTTTCTCAACCAATGGCATGGAACCCATGATTGGATGGCTGTTACAAATTGATGAAGAGGAAGAGCAATGTGAGACAGACGGAGAAGGAGACCGAGATGTTTGTTTTTTCTTTTCTTGAGCTTCTTTCCTAGTGTGAGTTCGCCAGTAGTTTTTGATCTCGTTATCAGTTCGTCCAGGTAATCTCCGTGCAATCTTAGACCACCTGAAAACAACAATATACTATTAGTCTGAACAAAGGATCAGTCTTTAACTTTTTTTTTACTAGCTAGGAGAACGAACGAAATTAATACTCAATAAACACTCAATAAATATAGAATCTAATCTACGTAAGAGGAAAATTAAAATTAATAGAATTGAATCAAGAACAAGCACTGTTTTTGGATTAATGCGCGCGTCAAACTTTTTGGAAAGATCCACAAACATAATAAAATTCCTAAAGTAGTTTAAGAGTGTGACATCCAATAAGGAAGAGAGGGAAAGGGCCAAGTATGAAAGCTTAAAATAGTTTCATGTATATCAAAAACTATCCAACTTGAGAAACAGTTTTATAGATAAATCTGTTTTTTTTTTTTTTGTTAAAGGGTTTCTCCGGTAAATGTATTACTTCAAAAAACGTTTAAGTACAATGAATGACACAACTACTCCAAAAGAGGATACTACTATAACTAGATTACAATTAACTCAAAAGGCATAAAAATGAATCTATTTCTTCTTTTGACCACGAACCGTGATATCAAACTCATCACAAATAACCTGAAGGTTATCAGACATATCATGACTATCATGCAGATCATCATCATAAGGGTCGTAGTAGCTTACAATCAAATTGAATTTCCATCTGAATCTCATATACGTAGATTTTACTCTCATGAATATATGTAATATGTATATTTGAAAAGGATTTCACAAATTAAAATTGTAGATGCTCATTCTCTATAGTTAGCTATAAAAAATAAAGTTACGGCTTACAGAGTTACAGGAGATCAGAAGCCATGGAAGATTAGCTTATAACACCTGGTCTATCCGCATAGTATAAAAATAAACATAATACAAAAGAGTTAGCGAAAAAATATATAAAGAAACACACAGTCATGACTTATGTACATGTATTAATGAATATCATTGAGAGAAAAAAAGACAAAATACATACACATACTATACGCACTTGAAGAACACATACATAAAGAGAACAGGGTATAGCGAAAAAGTACACTCCTAAATATTTGTAGAAGAGACATTATAAGCCTCTTATCGTTCGGAATCCAAACCCACAGCAAGTACAGGCAGAAACATGTTTAAAACGACGTTGATCATGTTATGATATAGTCTTTTGAGTTTGAAGAAAAAATTGTGTAAAGTATTATTTTTGGGAAAACTTAATAAATATGTGGAAATTAAAAAGAAATGGAAAGATTGGTCACCTGTTGCCAAATTTTGAATGAAGTTCAAGAACTAGTCTTTCTTCATGAGGAGTTAGTTTCCCTCTTTTCAAGTCTGGATTCAGATAGTTAACCCATCTCAACCTGCAACTTTTTCCAGTTCTTTTCAAACCTGAAAATCATAAATGCCAAACGAAATTTTTTCCCAATATTTTTTTTTGGGATATACACAAGAAAATGTGTTAATTTGTGAATAAAAATGTAAAAGAAATTTCCGGTCACAAAAATTGCATCCTAAAGAACTATATACAGTTTGGTTCTTTTTACTCCCGCCACCTTCAAACCTGAAACATTGGCAATGAAGTCCCATCGGCGATCTCCAAACATGTGAACGTAGAATACCAATTGGAAATCTTCGTGTTCCGTCCATGGACCTTTTCGCATCATCTCATCGTTTTGCCCCATTTTTATACCTCGCTTTTTTTTCTTTCTTTTGAATTTAAGCTTTCTGTTGTGCTTCAACTTGCAATTGAGTTGGTGATTAGCTTTGGGTTGGAGGTTATTTATAGTGATGTTTTTTCAATTCTTTGTGGGTGGGATGTTGAACTTTAATTATGATAATGTCTCATTTTCAAATTCAGCCCTACGGTATTTTGCTATTATTTTGGCTTTAATTGCATCTTAGCTTATTAGTAAATTATTATGAACTATTTCTAGTGTTAACTTTTTATGATCATTTTGACAGAAAGAAATGCTATTTAGAGATATATATAAATACAAAATTTTATGTACATCTTAGTATCAATAAGGAATTCGAGTTGGATGGTTCATGTTGATGTAGGTTGGATTATAAGTATGTATCACAACATGCACATTTTAATACGGTCAGGAGTAGAGAATGAAGTTATCACAATATAAACTAGTACTTGCCCACATAAGTAAAATGAGTAACGGGGAGGGATCCCTTTTCGAGTTTTTGTCCAGTTGGTATTTTTGTGACCGCTTTTGGTTTTCATGGGTCCTCTGTGAAACCTTCAAGACATCTTCCCACTAGACCACATTGGAGATGGCTTTTTGATACGCTATGTAATTTTCAACACGACACGATAAATGACACGAACCTGACATGAAGTTAAACAGGTTTCGGTTAAGGACAAACAAGTTTGGGTAAAAAACAAGTCAAAATGTCTAACCTGTTTAATAAACATATCGTATTTGGGTTGGGCAAGTATTAAACAAGTCAACCCGTGAACCCGTTTAACTATATATAATCCTCTAAAAATAAGATTTATAATTTGGACTTTATGTTAGATTTGAATTAAATTTATTTATTATGTTCTTAATATGAGTTATTAACGATTATAGCTCATATATCATTTGAAATCGTCGTAAAGTTATTTGTATGTCATGTTTATCATTTTTTAGCTCTTATATATCATTTTTTTCATTTAAATTAGTTAAATCGACAAACCACCAACTGTATTCAGCGTTTGACCTATTTATTTAAACATGTTAAACGAGGCATAAACATGTTACACGTGTTATGCAGATCTGCGTTAATGTTGAGTTTCTAGACACGACTAATAAATGGGTCGTGTTTAGGTAGATGTCATAATAACTCGCCAACCTGCGAACTAGAACAAGTCAACAAGAACCGACTCGATTGCCACCATACCTTTTGACATTCATAAGTTCATCTACTCCTCCGTCCCAGATTTATTATCCACTCTTGATTTTTAGGGTCTTTATTTTCCAACTTTGACCCGTAACAATTATTTTTTATGTTATATAAAACTTAATGCAAAATATATGAAATGATTGATATGAGACGGAACTAATAGTATTTTTGACATTGATAATTGATAAAAACATATAACGTGCATGCGCATTTAAACCCTGATGTATGCAGTATGCTCACGTAAGGCCAAGCACTTTACTATGTGTCTTGACATAATCTTGTTAGAGGGATGCGTACAACAAATTATTAAAAGAATATACATTTTCTATTCTATATATAGCACTCTTACGAAAATACACCTTTTCGACTAAGGGTTGGGTCAGAGTGTGTCATATGATCTGACCCCTCCAAGGTATATATGTTAGTGAAAGACGTGAAGTGACCATTCGATAAAGTGGGTGATATGTGGATCCAGTTTTCAAATGCTCTTCTATGGCTCTCATGTGTACTCCTTCCCACCACCTTTAGTACTGTTATTCTATTTAACAAAGAAACGTGTGCAACTGTTTTATATTCTGCGCAATGTGTAACTTTTGTCGGCTTCTTTTATATTCTGGCAACTACTTTATTTCGATAAAGGAGTTGATAGTAGAGAAATATCAAGAAAAGCACGATGGTTATATATAATGTCGTTACTAGTTTATTTTAACCATTTGGGATATATTTTGAAGTAAATTCGCATGAATTGAGATATGTGACTTATGTCATTCTGAGTATATACATGCATTATTGATAAAATACTATACTTGATTATATTATTATGAGTAGGATGTTCGTGCAATGCGACGGATAGTAGTTTTCTTGCTGTTTTTCTGTGGTTTTTGACAATGATTGATGATTTTCAACGATGATGGTGTAAGGAAAGATGTCATGTAAGACAGTGTGTAATGTTACGTACAGATAGTAAAAATTGTGATGTGTATTATTAGGTAGAACAAAAATGTTGTGTGAGATTGGTGTCAAGTAAAGTGAATGAATTTTAACACTAAAGTATATATGTATACTAAAAGAAGATGAATATGTTAATGTTACTCCAGTTTAAATGTGAAGAAAGAAGCTACGGTTTTGCTTACGTGAGTGGGGGGAAATATTCAAAAGCATATACGTTCATAATGCCAAAATGGGTGTGGTCCAAGTTTTCCTTCTAATGGTATGAATAGTACTACTATAGAAGAGTAGAAGACAAACATGGGGAATATAGTGATGTGGTATTTTACTTGTCAACTTAAGTTCAATGGTTTGAATATTAACTGCAAGTTATATGGGATTTCCTTTCCGTGTATACCGCTAGACCAAAGCTTTGGTAAATTATGCATTATTTTTAATTAACATTGTTACAACTTTTGTAGACTCGTGATAAAATTTAGCGGACAGCAAAGTGCGGCTCTCGCGGATGATGCATATAAAGGCGAATCTGCTAGAATGCATAAGACAAATCTGGACGTGTATATGTAAGATACTGTAGCACCCCTGCAAGACTGCGATATAAAGTAGGACCCTAAACAGGAACACCTTCCGGACCCAGTTTGGACTTTGTATCAACTGGTGTCCGAGAAGGGTTACAATTAACCATATGAGAACGCTCAAGGAGCTGTAGAGCATACTTCTTTTGAGACAAAAACAAACCTGTAGAAGTACGATCAGCAGAGATAACAAGAGAGTAATTAAGTGCCCCGAGATCAGTCATGTCAAACTCGTTATGTAAAGAAGCTATAATCTACTGTAGTAAGTCTGGAGAGGAAGCTGTTAGAATAATGTCATCCACATAAATAAGTAAATAAGCAACCTGAGAGCCCTGTCTATAAATAAACAAAGAAGAATCGCAGCGACTGTGATAAAAACCAGCCCGGGTGGCATAACCTGCAAATCGTTGAAACCACGCATGAGGTGCTTGTTTCAGTCCATACAAAGATCTCTGTAAAAGACAAACATGATGAGGGTACAAATAGTCAACAAAACCAAGAGGCTGATGCATGTACACAGTCTCAGATAAATCACCGTTAAGAAAAACATTCTTAACATCAAGTTGGTGTATGGGCTACTGTCGAGGCACGATAAGGCTAAGGACCATGCGAATGGTGTCCGGTTTAACAACCGGACTAAATGTCTCATCAAAATCAACACCATGTTGCTGACTACTACCATTAGCAACTAAACGAGCATTATAGCGGCTCAAAGTCCCGTCAGCATGAAACTTATGCTTAAATAACCACATAGAACGAACCATATTAACGCATGTGGGCCTTGTTACAAGTAACCAAGTACTATATTTAGCCAACGCATTATATTCATCGTACATAGCATTAAGCCAGTGGGGGTCTTGTAAGGCGTGTGACGGATTTTTTAGAATTAGGAGAAATAGAGAAAGTATTTAGAGATAAGCGATCGATAGGGTTGACAATGCCTAATTGCGATCGTGTGATCATTGGATGAGTGTGAGGTAGTTCATTGACAGGGTTGGTATTGGAGTTGGGGTTTGGCGGATCGAAATTAAGTGGTGGCAGTGGGCTATTTTGTTGGGCTGGTAAAGGTGATTGAAGTTGGGTTGGTGAAGGTGGTCAGCGGTTGTGGGGTTGGGTTGTCGAAGATGGGAGATTGGGCTGGGGTGTAGTTGGTGGTTCAGTGTGGGTTAGGTCGTGTTGTGTTGGTGTGTTGTTGGACTGCTCATGGGCTTCTTGGGTGTGGTGTTGATTGGAATGGGGTGTAAAAGATGTTGCGAGAGCGTTAAGGAGGGGAGAGGGTGTGGGGTCGAGGAAAGTGTAAGAAGGTGGAGATGAGGGCGTTATAGATCGGTATAAAAATTGGGTTTCGTCGAAAGTGACGTGTCTAAAGAGGATAATTTTATTTGTTTCAAGGTCTAGACATCGAAAACCATGATGATAAGCGGGGTAGCCTAAAAATACACATGGAGTGGCTCGTGGGGTAATGAATATCTAATAACATACTTGATGAAAGAAAGAGAGGTATTTCTAGAGTGAGAGTGGTTGGATGAACACTTTAGAGAGAGAAAGTAAACATGAAAGAAAAATGCATTAAGTGTGTGAAATAATGAACAACCAACCATCTCTCCAAGGCATGGAGAGGTGTATACATACCTCAATATGGCCGACTATGGATAGGCTTTACATGGGCTTTCCATGGGCTTTTCCTAACTTGGCCTATTAAGGTTTCAAATAATACTTAACGAGCTAATGACAGTTATCTATGGAGTGACCGATACTTTCCTAGGATTTTCGTATTCCTAACAATCTCCCCCTAAAGGAGGTCACTCCATTTTACAACAACTTAAACCTAGCATACTATGAAGGTCTTCGTTCTTGTGCTTGCAGACTTCTTTTTCTTTTCCTTTTCTTGTGAATATGGCGTAGTGATCATTGACTTTAGGCTTGAGCTTGTTCCTTTATCTTGACTTGTATACGAATATGTGATCTTGAGCACCTTGAGATCATCAACCAAGCATAATCTCGAATCATCATCTTGTGATCTTTTGCCATCTTGTGTACTTGTGACCTTTTGTTAGATATGAGTAAAAGACTCGGTCACCCCGTATATTTATTGTTTATAATAGTTCGTAGTTTTTTACAATGCCTCTTCCTAAGGCTCTCAATAGATACTCCTTCCCACCACCTTTAGTACTGTTATTCTATTTAACAAAGAAACGTGTGCAACTGTTTTATATTCTGCGCAATATATAACTTTTGTCGGCTTCTTTTATATTCTGGCAACTACTTTACTTCAGAAAAAAAGGAGTTGAGCAGTAAAAAAAAGAAAAAAAAAAATAGCAAAAAGAAAGATCAATAGTCACGAAAAGCACGATACGTTTTTTAGGCAGCCCACTAAAGGATCGTTCGACCGACTCGGGTTCGGTCGACCTCGGTCGCTGTCGGTCGCCGCCGTAGTGGTTGATCGGTCGAGCAGTCGGTCGCCGGAGACCGAGAACTATTTTAATCGCCCAGACGACAACGGTCGTGGGAAGAAAAAGTCTGCCATTTTTGTTTTCATATTAAAAAAAACTTTTTAATTTTTAAAATTTAAATAATTTAACACTATAAATACCCACTCATTTCATCATTTTTATCACCCATTCAAACAACAATTCTCTCTACACACATTCAAACCACTAATCTACACAATGTCTTCCGATCTATTTTTTATACCTCTTCGGACGATGAAGATGAAGTTAATAGCGAGCTTGCTGTGTTTACGGAGGCATGTCAAGCGGCTTATGAAGCGTCAAAGCCAAAAGTCCATCGAACCCTAGTAGAAAGGGATCATTACGGTGCTCATGATCGTTTAGTAATGGCGTACTTCTCCGAACACCCACAGTATGACGAAGCAACATTCCGTGAACGTTTCAGGATGAGCCGAAGACTATTTACAAAAATTGTTCGAGAAGTAACCGATGCTTCTCCTTTTTTTCAAGAAAGATATGATTGTACGGGACAACGTAGTATTTCAACATTGATGAAGTGTACTTCCGCAATTCGTCAAATGGCATACGGAGCCGTTCCTGATTCTCTTGACGAATATCTGCAAATGGGTGCGACAACAGCCCGTAATTCTTTCCGAATCTTTTGTAAGGTCATCATGAATTTATATGGTGAAGAGTTTTTGCGAAAGCCGACATATACTGACATTGAAAAACTCTATGCTTATCACAATGAAAAGCATGGGTTTCCTGGGATGTTAGGAAGCATTGATTGTAAAAATTGGTCGTAGGCGAATTGCCCAGTTGCATTCAAAGCTCAATTTTCTAGGGGTGATCACGGGCCAGATCCATTCATTTTATTGGAAGCGATAGCTTCCAATGATTTATGGATTTGGCATGCGTTCTTTGGTGTGTCCATGATGAATAACGACGTGAACGTTTTACGTCAATCCCCTCTTTTCAATGATCTCAAATCAGGGAGAGCACCGGATGTTCCATTCGTGGTTAACAACGTGTGTTAGGTCTTGTTTATCTTGAATCATACATAATCAATCATGAAAGCTTAGAGAGAATAGTAGATGATGACAATTAAAAATTCGGTACGAATGATCATAAACTAATATTGTTATAAGATGATGAAAACTGTGAAGAGGGGGGGGGTGAATACGTTTCCTCTTAAAAACTTCAAATCTTTTGTATAAATTATTTTATCACTCTCTGCCGGCGGTCCCATAAATGTATGGGGGCCGCCCAGTACATAAGGGGGCCGCCCTATTTAAAGGGACCGCCTCCAGAAGAGGTTTTCGCACTAGATTATTTGTATCAAATCACCAATCAAGTTTGACGCAATATGAGAAGTGTCGATAATGGATTTCCAATAACTAGCACATATTCTACCAATATATCCACACTCACAATGTTTACTACAAAGAGCTACACAACCATGACTAACACAACATACACAACAATTCACACAATCATAAGCACAATGCAAGTGTAAAAGTAAAGCGATAAATGTAAAGACATAAGTAAAGAGAAAGGTAAAAGAAAATGCAAACCGACACGATGATTTATAGTGGTTCGGTCACGAAGCTCCTCTTCGCCCTACTCCACTCCTCGAGTATCCAACTCGAGAGTTACTTCACTAATCAACAAGCTCCCTTTCGGCGGAGAAAACCTTATAACGTTGCTTACATTATTTTCCGACACTAAGCTAGATGTCGAGTCCTAATCTTAGCTAGAACCAATCTACCACTTCACCAATGTATTTTAAGGCCTAAAATACTAACCAACCCACAATCAACCCATCCAAATATATACATCATTTGGATCTACACACTACTAAAGATTAGAAGACATGGACTCGATCTATATGTAACAAATGTTACAAATGGACTAACTAGACTACATAACTTTGGATCTTGAAGATGACCGAAGTTCTTCTCTTGCACTTGAGGAAAGGAGGAAAGGATAGAAGATTTGATCACATTTAAACAAGATTAACGAAGTTGAATGATCAAAGATTTAGAGATATTTAGTGAGATCTAGAGAGAAAGAACTGAAAGAAAATCGTGCAAAAGGGATGTGAAAATAGTTAGAGGTGACCCACTATTTATAGGAGCTGAAAAACAGCCTGTCAAGAAATGGCGGTCCCAGATACATTAAGGGGCCGCCGGCCTATTTAAGGGACCGCCCCGACAGACGCTCCTGTTTTTGTCTTTTTAAAAGAATATAAAGAAAAATGAGACCAGGATGGAGACGATGTGCTCTTGGATGTTAATGAAAATGATTCCATAGAGCCGAAAAGTAGGAAAGGATGAGCGATACAAAAGAAGGAACGTGTTGACGAGAGGTTGATAGAAAAAATTGATATATCATTTGCACTAATAATTGATGTGCATATGATCCTATCGAGACAAAAGTGGATGATTGGGAATTCAAAGGTTTGTTTGGTATTTTGTTGGTTGACAATTACCTTGTGTGATTTACGTCGGGTGTAAACCAATGTTCGTCTTGATGCATACTTGAGACGTCGAGAGGTGTTGATGCATGTATGCATTGATGATTTGTGTAAACAAGTAACTTCTAAACGAATGTCGGTGCTGATGTAGACTTGAGGCGTCAAGAAATGTAGATGCATGTATGCATTGATGATTTGTGATTACGAGTAACTTGCGCCTTACGTTATGGAAATTACAAGTCCCCCCCCCCCCCCCCCCCCCCCTCACATGTTGTCATCACAAAAACATAAAGAGATAGTATAGATTAAATATCATAATATTTTCACTAACACTTGTTTTTCAAGACTTTTAGAGCTAATGGTTCTAAATTAAGCTTGAAGATTCCTGGAGCAATAGTAGTGGCATAAGGTTTCGAAACAGCAGTGTCAGTTACATTCTTTCCTTTAAGTTTCCTTAATTCATTTTTAATGTTGCATTAGCAAAAAACCTTTTCTTGAATTTGAGTTTTCAAATCTTTATTTTCCAATCGACTTAGAATTTAGATTAGCAATTAAAGAATCACATTGTTCTTTTGCATGAACACTTGACAGTTTAATTGAATCGTAAAGTTCTTTGTAAGTCTTTTTCACATGCTCTTTTTCTTTGTGTAACTTATCATTTTCAGACAATAATTTTGCCACACTATGCTCCAATTCAATGTTTATTGTGTGATGACATCAAATAACGTCTATTTTATAGCATCATTTATCCCATGTTATTAACCCATTTTGTATAGTTATTGCAAAGAATTGTTACTTAATCATTTATATTTGAGAATTGCAGTAATTATGGAGTAATTGGTGAAACTTAGCAAAAGGCGCGCATTCTGGAGCTTAAATGAAGATATTTTGAAGATTACTATTCTGAAGACCAATACGCCATATCCATCAAGGAAGATACGGCGTATCCGTGCCTGCACTCACCAAAGACCACAGAGGAATAAAGCTCAATACGCTGTATCCAGAAGACCAATATGCCGTATTGGAAATATGAAATAAATATAATATTCTGGAAGATATCAAGCGTGGTCCCTACTCTAAGACATCCCCAATACGTCGTATCCAATCCTTGGATACGCCGTATGAAACCGACTTCCAGAAAGTATAAATAGAAAACTCAAAAACGAGTTTTAAGTGTGCTAAATCATATTCTCGATACCTAAACCATAAAAGTCAATTTTCAGAGGAGAAAAAGAGCAGAAGAGGTCGAGCAACGTTATCAATTCCATAGGAGACAACGTGTAATTCCATATACTTTAGTAATCATTTAGTTTTTGGTATCATTCGTTAACTCGGTTAGTTTACCTTGGCTAAATAATTGCTCTTGTATTTATTATGACATTTAAGGATAATACCTTCGGGTATAGCATAAATTATGAAGAGTGAATGTTTTGAAATTTTGTTTATCTTTGATTTCCTTGATTTATCAGTTGAATGCTATATATGTTTATCAATTTATACTTGTTTACGCGCTTTTGTATGCGACCTATCATTCAACTGGATCTAGTAATACGGACTAAGTAGATCTAGAGTCTGGGATAGCTCTCCATATAGTAATTTATACATCTAGAATAATAGGATCACAAATATTGTCCTTCTAAATCTGTGTCTAGGATACCACTTCGGGCTTAACTAGTTAATTGGATTTGCCATGGTTTATTGGAATCGTGTTGACTAGCATACCTAGATTAATTCAACAAGTAACATCTGATTCCATTGATAGTTTGGACAAGTGGACTATAGTGTAAATCCCATTAAGCGGTAAGTTGGTTTAAAGTCTCTATGACTAGGGTATAAACAAGGTCACCATTGCTTTAATCCCAAAGATAGATTAATAATCAGCAAATAAGGACGCTTTATGCGGATGCTTTAATTGTAATAGAATTAATGTGTCTGGGTCTTAGGATGATGTAACGCCTAAGTCTTAAGAATGATATGCCACCTCGAGAGAAGAAATCATTGCACTTAATAAACAAACCAACTTTCTAATCAGATTAATAATGGTTAATACAGTTTTCTTATATTTGGCTCGACCGCTCTTTTATCTTTGTTTATTTTTTAACTTGCGTGGGTTAAAGTGCCTTTGAATTGATTGTAGTCACCAACCAAACCGTGCTAGTCTCTCGGGCTGAAAACCCTCTTTTCCCGCTAGAATTAGGATTTAGACTGACATAGGTTTAGAATAGAATAGAATTAACATAGACTAGATAACCAATATATTAATTAAATTGATAGATTTAACCTCACTTCAAGTGTTCGACACCCTACTTACCACGAAACTACTACCGATCGGGTACACTGCCCGTTAAAGTGTTGTTTTTGGTTTAGTCGGCAAAATATAAATTTAAAACTTGAATCATAAAAATATACACCACACAACGACACATCAAGTTTTTGGCGCCGTTGCCGGGGAGTGAAAATTAATCTTGATTTTTATTTAATATTTTGGTTTTTAACATTAGATTAGATCTAACCCTTAGGATTAATGTAATTTAGATTAATTTATTATTCTGCGTATTTAATTGTTTGTTTTAAATCGTTTTCCTATTCTGTTAGTACGATACGGCGTATCTACGTCCATTAGATATGGCGTATCCAGTCTGATCGGGTATACGACGTATTTGCCTCTTTGAATACGGCGTATTGATTATTTTCTTTACAAACCTATTTTTCTAGAATAGCTTTACTTTGCGTCATGTCTTACTTTTCAGGAACAGGATCCAGACTCCGTCCATATCATTTTAACTACCCTGAAAGAAGCCTGACAATAGAAGAGATGTTAAACAAGTTCATTGACGAAGGAAAACGAGAACACGAGGAGATGAGGGCATTCATTTATGACTTCCAAACTACCAACGAGCTCTTGTTTAAAGAAAGGAATAATTCACTAATTGAGCTCAGATTTGGGGTACAAGAGTTATTAAAAGTAATTAATAACGTTTTGATGATAGATTGCGATGTTAAGGGAGTAACTACTAGAGGTGGAAAAACTACGACTCAAGATGTTCATGATAACAACACCAATGTGCTACCAAAAGAACCTATAGTAGTAGAACTCGAAAATCCAGTCGGACCAAACGATGTCCTCACTAATGATCAACCTCAGATGACTAGTGAACCTGTTGTTCAACCATCAAATAAAGTACAAACACCTTTCCTAGAATATTAAGAAAAGAAAAAGAAGAGGCTCAACAGAAGAAGTTTTTAGAAAATTTGAAGCAACTCCACATCAACTTGCCTTTCATCGAACTATATACAGTTTGGTTCTTTTTACTCCCGCCACCTTCAAACCTGAAACATTGGCAATGAAGTCCCATCGGCGATCTCCCAACATGTGAACGTAGAATACCAATTGGAAATCTTCGTGTTCCGTCCATGGACCTTTTCGCATCATCTCATCGTCTTGCCCCATTTTTATACCTCGCTTTTTTTTCTTTCTTTTGAATTTAAGCTTTTTGTTGTGCTCCAACTTGCAAGTGAGTTGGTGATTAGCTTTGGGTTGGAGGTTATTTATAGTAATGTTTTTTCAATTCTTTGTGGGTGGGATATTGAACTTTAATTATGATAATGTCTCATTTTCAAATTCAGCCCTATGGTATTTTGCTATTATTTTGGCTTTAATTGCATCTTAGCTTATTAGTAAATTATTATGAACTATTTCTAGTGTTAACTTTTTTATGATCATTTTGACAAAAAGAAATACTATTTAGAGATATATATAAATACAAAATTTTATGTACATCTTATTATGTTACTGATGGAGGCTCAAGTATTGAAGAACGGGCTGACTTGTTTTTAGAAGCCCAAGATCGTGTGAAGAAAATGGCTTCAGTAAAACAGCAATAACTTTTGATCCGTAAGTCCGTTTCAGGCCCGTAACCACTCAAATCGAAGAGAAAAACGAGGCGGACGCCGCTAAACTACCCGTAAGCTGGTTAAGGATTTTTCGAAGCCCAAAACCCTCGTTTACTATGAGTTAGTTACATTTTTCAGTTGTTTTGCGAGGTGTGCAGGCTGAGGAGAAACCAGATTTCTTTCTGCATGATGGGTTCCTTTTCAAAGGGAATCAACTATGTATTCCTGATTCAAGTCTTCGCTTGTAAATTATTAAGGAATTACATGATGAGGGGCATGTTGGCCGTGATCGCACTTTGCAATTGGTGCAAGCTTCTTATTTCTGGCCCACTATGAGGAAAGAGGTGGATCGTTATGTCAAGAGGTGTCGTGTGTGTCAGGGCTCAAAGGGCATGACTACTAATGCATGTCTCTATATGCCTTTTCCTATTCCTTTGCAGCCATGGGTTGATATTAGCATGGATTTTGTGTTGGGGCTACCTCGTACTCAAAGGGGTAATGATTTAATATTCGTTGTTGTTGATCGTTTCTCTAAAATGGTGCACTTTATCCCTTGCAAGAAGACAACATATGCAGTTAATGTGGCTCAGCTGTTCTTTAGGGATGTATACCGTTTACATGGTTTACCTTCCTCTATTGTTTCTGATCGGGACACTAGGTTTCTGAGTCATTTTTGGCGTAGTTTGTGGAAGATGGTGAATACTCAACTTAATTTTAGTAGTGCTTATCATCCTCAAACTGATGGGAAACTGAAGTTGTTAACAGGTACCTTGGTAATCTGTTGAGGTGTTTGGTGGGTGATCATGTGAAGGCATGGGATCAAAAGTTGTGTCAAGCTGAGTTTGCTCATAATCATGCTGTTAATCGAAGCACTGAGTTTAGTCCATTCCAGGTGGTTTATTATGCTCAACCACGTGGTCCTCTGGATTTATTGACTCCTCGTGTTTCTAGTTCTGTTCCCAAGAAAGTGCAGGATTTTGTTGCAGGGTTACATGATGTTCACAAAGTTGTTCATGAAAATTTGGTTCGTGCCAATTTCAAGTACAAACAAGATGCGGATCACAAGCGGAGACATGTTGATTTTGAAGAGCGTGACTTTGTATGGGCTGTTTTGACTAAGGATCGTTTTCCTTTTGGAGAGTATAACAAGTTGTCTGCTAAGAAGGTTGGCCCGCTGGAGATGGTGGAGAAGATTAATTCTAATGCTTACCGTCTGAAATTGCCAAGCCATATTAGGTGTTCAGATGTTTTAAATGTGAAACACTTGATCCCTTATCATGGCGACTCTTCTGATGATGACCTTGCTATGAATTCGAGGACGAATTTTGTCTACCCAGGGGGGAATGATGGAGGCCCAAGTATTGAAGAACGGCTTGACTTGTTTTTAGAAACCCAAGATCGTGTGAAGAAAAGGGCTTCAGTAAAACAGCCATAACTTTTGATCCGTAAGTCCGTTCCAGGCCCGTAACCACTCAAATCGAAGAGAAAAACGAGGCGGACGCCGCTATAACCACCCCCAAGTTGGTTAAGGATTTTTCGAAGCCCAAAACCCTCGTTTACTATGAGTTATTTACATTTTTCTATTTTTTTTTGTTGGACAGTGCATGCTGAGGAGGAAAAACCCAATTTCTTTCTGCATGATGGGTTCCTTTCAAAGGGAATCAACTATTATCTGATTCAAGTCTTTGCTAGTAAATTATTAAGGAATTAAATGATGAGGGAGGCATTTTGGGCCGTGATCGCACTTTGCAAATTGTGCAGGCTTCTATTTCTGGCCCACTATAAGCGAAATAGGTGGAATACGTTATGTCAAGAGTTTCGTGTGTGCCATGTTTCAAAGGGCGAACGCTACTATGCATGGTCGTCTATATGTCTTTGCCTTGTTTCCTTTTGCAGCCATGGTTTGACAATTAGCTATGGATTTTTGTGTTGGGGCTACCTCGTACTCAAAGTGGGTAATGATTCAATATTCGTTGTTGTTGATCGTTTCTCTAAATGGTGGCACTTTAATCCTTCTAAATACGAACAGATCGCAGTTAATGTGGCTTCATCCCCGCCCCCCACTCTCCCCCACCCCGCACTTTATTTTTCTTATGTATGTATACTCGTTTACATGGTTTACCTTCCGTCTATTGTGTTCTGATCGGACACCTAGGTTTCTGATTCATTTTTGGCGTAGTTATGGAATATGGTATTACTCCAACTTTAAATTTTAGTAGTGCTTATCATCCTCAAACTGATAGGCAAACTAAAGTTGTTAACAGGACCATTGGTAATCTGTTGAGGTGTTTGGTGGGTGATCATGTGAAGGCATGTAGGGCTGTAAACGAACCGGACGAACACGAACGAAGCTTTGTTCATGTTCGTTCATTTAATTTTAACCGGACAAATAAATGGCCACGAACTCTTAAACGGACGAATTTTCTTGTTCATGTTCGTTTATTAAGAAAAAGAGTTGTTCATGTTCGTTTATGTTTGTTCATTAAGAAACTAAACGAACCTTAAACGAACATAAACGATCGAACATAAATGAACGTAGAAAATAAACATAAAATGTTATCAAATTATGCGTAATATTATGTTTTATAAGTGTTGTTTTATTTAAACATACCAGATTTCAAAGTATGTAATCAAAAGATGTGATATACGAACATAAACATATAAATGAACATAAACGAACGTTAATGAACGCATAATCGGACGTTCACGAACATAAATGAACGAACGTGACTTGTGTTCATGTTCGTTCATTTAACTAAACGAACGAAAAATAATGTTCATGTTCGTTCATTTAATAAATAAACAAACATGAACTAACTTTTTACCGAACGGTTCATGAAATGTTCACTGAACGTTCAGTTCGTTTACAGCCCTAAAGGCATGGGATCAAAAGTTTTGTCAAGCTGAGTTTGCTCATAATCATGCTGTTAATCGAAGCACTGGGTTTAGTCCATTCCAGGTGGTTTATTCTGCTCAACCACGTGGTCCTCTGGATTTAATGACTCCTCGTGTTTCTAGTTCTGTTCCCAAGAAAGTACAGGATTTTGTTGCAGGGTTACATGATGTTCACAAAGCTGTTCATGAAAATTTGGTTCGTGCCAATTCCAAGTACAAACAAGATGCGGATAACAAGCGGAGACATGTTGATTTTGAAGAGGGTGACTTTGTATGGGTTGTTTTGACTAAGGATCGTTTTCCTGATCGAGAGTATAACAAGTTGTCTGCTAGGAAGGTTGGCCCGCTGGAGATTGTGGAGAAGATTAATTCTAATGCTTACCAGCTGAATTTAGTCCAGCCATATGTAAGAGTGTTATGATGTTTTTAATGTGAAACACTTGATCCCTTATTATGGCGACTCTTCTGATGATGACCTTGCTATGAATTCGAGGACGAATTTTGTCTACCCAGGGGGGAATGATGGAGGCCCAAGTATTGAAGAACACGCTGACTTGTTTTTAGAAGCCCAAGATCGTGTGAAGAAAGGGCTTGCAGTAAAACAGCCAAAAACAATTGATTACCGCAAAGCTCCGTTTCCAGGCCCGTAACCATCTCAAAAGATCGAAGAGAAAAACAAGTCCGAACGCCGCTCTAACCACCCTTCAGCTGGGTAAGATAGGATATTTCGAAAGCCCAAAACACGTATTCTAACTATGAGGTTTATTTAGCATTTTTATTGTTATTTTGATTTTTTGTTAATACTTGTTTTTGGTTCTAGCACGACGGCCCATCTGGTCTTTTTAGGCCCTTTCAGTTTTTGTGAGCTCTATTTAAACAAAACTATTTAACCCCAAGCCAGAGTTATCAGTTTTAATAAAAGTAAACCATTGGCCGTTGTTTGCCAAAAAAATTTACCCTAATAATCAGTATTCAATCGAATCAACGATTGTTGGAAGAATTATTTCTGGTATTCATAGAATCAACATATCCAATTATTTATCTCTTTATTCTCACTACATCACTTACTCACTGTATAGATGGAAAAAAATAAATAGAAAATCAGGATGGTTCATGTTGATGTAGGTTGGATTATAAGTATGTATC
Organism: Tanacetum coccineum; assembly: GCA_026074375.1. Taxonomy (NCBI): domain Eukaryota; kingdom Viridiplantae; phylum Streptophyta; class Magnoliopsida; order Asterales; family Asteraceae; genus Tanacetum; species Tanacetum coccineum. The sequence continues at coordinate 22,434 of BQNB010100574.1, forward strand.
ACAACATGCACAATTTAATACGGTCAGGGTAGAGAATTGAAGTTATCACAATTTAAACTAGTACTTGCCTACATAAGTAAAATGAGTAACGGGGAGGGATCCCTTTTCGAGTTTTTTTTTTCTGACGTGCGCGATCTAGTTGGTATTTTTGTGACCGCTTTTGGTTTTCTCTAGGCATCCCAAGATGTTTAATAGGCAAGGTTCGAACATGGGTCTTCTCTGAAACTTTTTAAGACATCTTCCCACTAGACCACACTAGAGATGGCTTTTTGATATCGGTGGTAATTTTTGACACGACAAGATAAATGACACGAACCTGACACGAAGTTAAACAGGTTTGGTTGATGACAAACAGGTTTGGGTCAAAAATATGTCAACCTGTCTAACATGTTTAATAAACATATATTTTTTGGGTTAGGCAAGTATTAAACAGGTCAGCCCGTAAACCCGTTTAAGTACATATAATCCTTTAAAATTAAGATTTATAATTTGGACTTTATGTTAGATTTGGATTAAATGTACTTTGTTATGTTCTTAATATGAGTTATTAACGATTATAGCTTATATATCATTTGAAATTGTCGTAAAGTTATTTGTATGTTATGTTTATCATTTTTTAGCTCCTTATATCATTTGTACATTTAAATTAGTTAAATCGACAAACCACCAACTTTATTCACCGCCTGACCTATTTATTTAAACAGATTAAACGGGTCACAAACGGGTTACACGTGTTATGCAGGTCTGGGTTAGGTTGAGTTTTCTCAAACAAGTCAACAAGAACACGACTCAATTGTATTCATAAGTTCATATACTCCTCCGTCCCATATTTATTATCTACTGTTGACTTTTAAGGTCTTTATTTTACAACTTTGATCGTAACTATTATTTTTTGTGTTATATAAAACTTAATGCAAAATATATGAAATCATTGGATTTTAAATATATTTATACCGGCATAATTTTCATCCAGTATTATATAACATAAATAAAATTATTGCATAATAATTATGAGACGAAACCAGTAGTATTTTTGACATTGATAATTGATAAAAACATATAACGTGCATGCGCATTTAAACCCTGATGTATGCAGTATGCTAACGTAAGGCCAAGTACACTTTACTATGCGTCTTAACATAATCTTGCTAGAGGGATAACAAATTACTGTAGTAGTATTAAAAGAATGGGTACCCCTATTGGTACCCCTGCCCCATGAATAGTTCTAAAAAGGTACATAAGATTCCTTTTGTATATCCCTTTTTACAGTGCAAACGCAGTTTTTTTTATCATTATATGTTCCTAATTTATTTGACAATATTTTTTTTTTCTTTTTTGTTTTTTTTTCATACTTTTGACCTGTTAAACATTATATTTTTTCCGTTCCGTATATTGAGTCAACAGTTTTATAACATATACAAAATTATAAAAATACAAAAAAAATAAAATACAAAAAAAAAACCGAAAAAAACCCGGGGGGTACAAATGGTGATTTAGGGGGGTACATATATCATAATCCTAAAAGAATATACAATTTTCAATTCTATATATAGCACTCTTACGAAAATACACCTTTTCGACTAAGGGTTGGGTCAGAGTGTGTCATATGATCTGATCCCTCCAAGGTATATGTTAGTGAAGACGTGAAGTGACCATTCGATAAAGTGGGTGATATGTGGATCTAGTTTTCAAATGCTCTTCTATGGCTCTCATGTGTACTCCTTCCCACCACCTTTAGTACTGTTATTCTATTTAACAAAGAAACGTGTGCAACTGTTTTATATTCTGCGCAATATATAACTTTTGTCGGCTTCTTTTATATTCTGGCAACTACTTTACTTCAGAAAAAAAGGAGTTGACAGTAGAGCAATATCACGAAAAGCACGATACTAGTTTAGGCTGCCCACTAAGGTTCGTTCGACCGACTCGGTCGACTTCGGTCGTTGTCGGTCGCCGCCGTAGTGGTTGATCGGTCGAGTAGTCGGTCGTCGGAGACCGAAAACCATTTTAATCGCCCAGATGACAACGGTCGTGGGAAGAAAAAGTCTGCCATTTTTGATTTCATATTAAAAAAAACTTTTTAATTTTTAAAATTTAAATAATTTAACACTATAAATACCCACTTATTTCATCATTTTTATCACCCATTCAAACAACAAATCTCTCTACATACATTCAAACCACTAATCTACACAATGTCTTCCGATCTATTTTTTTATACCTCTTCGGACGATGAA
>BQNB010100575.1:0-24670 GCA_026074375.1 Tanacetum coccineum
GACATTAAGGGTATCGACCCTAGTTTTTGTACTCATAAGATCTTAATGGAAGACGACTTCAAACCGGCGGTTCAACATCAAAGAAGGGTGAATATGGAAACTCATGAGGTTATCAAAAAGGAAGTTATCAAACTCCTTGATGCCGGATTAATTTACCCTATCTCCGATAGCCCATGGATGAGTCTCGTTCATTGTGTGCCTAAGAAGGGTGGCATGACCGTTGTTGAAAACGAAGATAATGAGTTAATACCCACTAGGTTAGTTACGGGATGGCGTGTTTGTATTGATTACCGAAAGCTTAATGATGCCACTCATAAAGACCATTTCCCGTTGCCTTTTATGGACCAAATGCTAGAATATTTAGCAGGGAACGAATACTATTGTTTTTTAGATGGATTTTTCGAATATTTTCAAATTCCAGTTGACCCGCAAGACTAAGAGAAGACTACCTTTACTTGCCCTTATGGGACGTTTGCCTACCGACATATGCCTTTTGGCTTATGTAATACTCCGGGCACGTTCCAAAGGTGCATGATGGCCATTTTCTACGATATGATCGAGGAAACAATGGAGGTCTTCAGGGACGATTTCTTGGTCTTCGGGGATTCTTTCTCGTCTTACCTTTCCCATTTAGACAAAATGTTAAAACGATGTGAGGACACTAATTTAGTTCTAAATTAGGAGAAGTGCCATTTCATGGTTAAAGAGGGCATTGTCCTCGGCTATAAAATTTCTAAGTCCGAGATTGAGGTCGACAGATCTAAAGTTGATGTTATAGCTAAACTCCCTCATCCGACTTCCGTTAAAGGTGTTCGAAGTTTTTTAGGTCACGCCGGGTTCTATCGTCGATTTATTCAAGATTTTTCTAAAATCGCTCGGCCGATGACCCATCTTCTTGAAAAATAAACTCTGTTTATTTTCTCGAAAGAATGTATTGAAGCGTTTAATGTACATAAAAAGAAGTTAACCGAAGCCCTGATTTTAGTTGCCCTGATTAGGACCTACCATTTGAAATTAAGTGCGACGCTAGTGATTATGCGGTAGGTGCAGTCTTGGGGCAATGTAAGACCAAACATTTTCAGCCTATACACTATGCAAGTAAGACCATGACGGATGCTCAAGCACATTACACGACTACGAAAAAAGAATTATTATCCGTGGTGTATGCTTTCGAGAAATTTCGGCCTTACTTAGTCTTATCAAATACCATAATGTATACGAACCACTCAGCTCTTAAGTATCTTCTTTCTAAGCAAGATGCTAAACCGAGATTACTCCGGTGGATTCTCTTACTTCAAGAATTTGATGTCATTATTCGTGATAAAAAAAAAGCGGAGAATCTCACGGCCGACCATTTATCTAGATTAGAGAACCCTCATCAAGATGATCTCGAGAAAAAGGAGATTACCAAAACATTTCCTCTCGAAACCCTTGGAATGATAACTTTTCATGGTGATTCTAATACCCCGTGGTTTGTCGACATTACAAATTACCATGCGGTAAATTTTGTAGTGAAAGGGATGTTGTCCCAACAAAAGAAGAAATTCTTTAAAGACGTTAAGCATTATTTTGGGACGACCCCTACTTGTTTAAGATTTATGTGAATCAAGTGATTAGACGATGTGTTCACGGCTAAGAAGCTGTTGATATCCTCATGGCTTGCCATAATGGACCCAGAGGGGGACATCATGGTGCGAACTATACCGCTAAGAAAGTCTTTGATTCCAGTTTCTATTGGCCGACAATTTACCGCGATGCGCATGACATGGTAAAGTCATGTGACTCATGTCAACGTCAAGGCAAAATCTCTCAAAAAGACTAAATGCCTTAAAATGCAATTCAAGTATGCGAGATCTTTAACGTGTGGGCTATCAACTTTATGGGACCGTTCCCGTCTTCTCGAGGGAACAAGTACATTCTCGTGGCCGTCGATTACTTATCTAAATGGGTTGAAGAAAAAGCGCTCCCCACTAATGATTCCCGAGTTGTCGTTAAATTCTTGAAATGTCTTTTTGCCCGATTTGGAACTCCTCGTGCTATAATCAGTGATCGCGGTACTTATTTTTGCAATGACCAATTCGCGAAGGTCATGCTTAAGTATGGAGTTACTCACCGTCTATCTACCGCGTATCATCCACAAACGAGTGGACAAGTAGAGGTTTCAAATCGTGGTTTGAAACGTATCTTAAAAAGGACCGTAGGTGAAAATCGTTCTTCATGGTCCGATAAGTTAGATGATGCTTTATGGGCTTTTCGTACCGCTTTTAAAACACCCATCGGGTGCACTCCTTATAAGCTCGTGTACGGAAAAGCTTGTCATCTTTCTATTGAACTTGAACACAAAGCCTATTGGGCCTTAAAGCATTGTAATTTTGACCTTAAGATTGCGGGTGATCACCAGAAAGTTTAAATGAATGAATTAAATGAACTCCGGGATCAAGCCTACGAGAACTCTTTAATCTACAAACAGAAAACGAAGAGGATTCATGAATCCAAGATAAAGAACCACATTTTTAACGTTGGTGATCGAGTTCTTCTCTTCAATTCTTGATTAAAGATTTTCTCGGGCAAGCTCAAAACCCGCTGGACCGGACCATTCACCGTTGCTCAAGTTTTCCCTTATGGTACCGTCGAGTTATCTCAAACCGACAGACCAAACTTTAAGGTGAACGGTCATAGATTTAAGCACTACTTTGGAGGGGACATACCACCGATGGTTGTCCCGGATCTCCAAACTTCCCCATGGACCACTGAATTTGGGGTCGAGTCAGGCTTGTGACTCTGTTATCAAAAACAAGTGCTTCGTGGGTGGCAACCCATGCTTATCCTTAGTAATAGTATATTAGTATGAATAAGTGTGATGAGAGGAGGCCCGCCTCTTCCTTTTTTGTGTTTCGTATTTTGTGTTTTATGTCCAGGATTGCCCCGAATTTTGAAGACTCTCGTGCTCGTGGTTTTGTCCATCGTCCACTCGATCTTCAATCATTTGCATGCTTATATATGGGAATCCGATATCCTAGATCTTATTGACTAACATTTATCTATTAGCATAATTAATAAGCGGCTTTAGATTTGCGTAGAGACCCCTTAATATTTAGATTATGCCTTGAAATTAGTATTGGGTGACAGTCTCACATTGAGGACAATGTGTAGTTCTAGTATGGGGGGATCTTTCGATTTGATCTTACTTGCATTTGCCTTGTCTTCACGTAACCCCGTTTTGCCACCAAAAATAACAAAAATATGCTAAAATTAAAAAATTTTAAAAATAGAATAAGTGTTTAGACACGTAGTTTTGTCTTTTTAAGGAATAAATTTTAACTTGATCGAGCATGTTGCGCTCTAGCTTGCCCCTTAACTTATATAAATTTAAGCTTTTGCTAGTCTTTTATACAAGAAGCTTTAAAACAAGAATTCTAGCTTGAAAAAGCCAAGAGTTTGTAAGTTTCCATAATAGACTTTAAATATACAAAGCTTGTTTTATTAGACTAAGCATTCGCAGATCTTTTTATTAAAGATTTTAAATTTGTGACAAACAAAAAATGATAGAGTTTTATATAAGTTAGATGCTACACATGGAGTATTTTGATCTCTTTAGAGCTCATAGAGGTTTATTGTGGCTTTTTGCTCCTATCAGCTTAATAAACTTTATATAATTATTGAATAAATAAAGTTACTTTAGGTTTTTGTGATTCTTAGTTTAAGTCACTTCGTAGAGATTCCTTCTGGTGAAAGTAAGGTACACATCGAGGTTTTGTTAGTGTTGTGGGGAAATAGGCTACCGATTCCTAACGGCTAACTACCGTTGTCTAGGTAGTTTAAAGACCACAGGAGTTGAAATGTGGCTATAATAACAATAGTTATGTAATAAACCGAAGCCGAAATAAGACCACTACCTCTTGTTGGCTCACAACCGATGTGGTAGTCGTTTAAAGGGTGGAGGAAATAATAATAATAATAACTGTGGGATGATAAAAGTTTACTGCCTCTTGCCGGCTCACAACCAATGTGGTAGTCTTCTAAATAAGGCACATAGTAATAATCTATGACTGATAAAAGTTTGTTGCATCTTGCCGGCTCACAACCGATGTTGCAGCCTTCTAAAAGGTCGAGGAAATCACCAAAGTCAAAATAAGACTCCTGGACCATGGTCGGCTCGCATACCGATGTGGCAGTTGTTTAAAGGACCGAGGTTTAATAATGTTGCAATAATAATAATAATAAAATCTTTAGAGGATTTAGGAATAAGGGAGAAGAAAGTAGCTGTGCATTCACAATTAGCATTTATGAGTAGTGTTAGCATCTTAACTTGTATTTAACAATGATTTTGTTTTTAAGCTTGGTTTGGGGCGGGTGAAAAATCAAGGATGATGAATTTATCCTTTTAGTGTTTCTTGCTCCATGAAGTATGTTATGAATGAATGATAATAATAAATGCATAAAAATGGTAAAACGAGGCATTTTCCTAACTATCTATTTCTTAATCCCCTTAGATGAACACTTAGCTACTTTTCGAGGTGATTAGTTTAGGGCGATTGGAATTTTTGGTTTTAAGCATGTATTTATAACATTGCGTGAGGACACGGCAATAGCTTAGTATGGGGATTTTGGTATGTGCTTAAATACACATACCTTTTTACCTAATTAAACGAGCTAAAATGACCAATAATGACCAAAAACAGATAAAAATGCATTGTAAATGTATATTTTGTGATTTGTGTCTCGCAGGTATCGGATATTTAAGAAAAAGACAAAAACAATGGCAAAACAGACAAAGCCGAGCACGGGAATGAAAAGAGCGCGAAAAACTAAAGCCGAAGACGTACCCATCTTCTATGTACCAACCTGGGCCTACTTAATAGGTCGAGTCAGCCTAAAATCATAATTAACCCTAATATACTAAACCTTAAGCCCAAAACCTTTCTTTTATTTATGTTGGCCCAAAACAAAACCAAAAGCCCAAAACCCTTTTATACCAAGTCAATAAAATAAGGAACGGGTCAAACAGTCAAAATTACTGTTTATCCTCCCTACATTTCCCTCCCATTTCACTTTCAACAATGCAGGGTAAATCAACCAAGTACACGCATCAAAGTGCTTCTAGAAGGAGTATGACTGACACCTCTGACACCTCTTTTAGCCACATTGGCAATCCCAAGTGGTTTGATTGGTGGATTAGACGTGTATGCAATCCAACAGGTGAAAAGATGGAATTGATGATTGGATTTTAATCAAGGGTCGAGATTGAAGATTGGGGAGCGTCTCAAAGGCCTAGAAGCTTCATTCTCTCCCTATAAAAGGAGGCCTCTACACACAGAATTAGGCATGTAGGATTTAGCTTAAGCTTTTTAGTAATTTAGTAGCTTTTAGTTGTTTCAGCTTAATTTTCATGTAACTTTTCTTTTCCGAGCATTGTAAACATTTGAATATTAATAAATTTCTGTTTGATTTAAATTAGTGTTTAATTTAAGTTTTTCTCTTATACTCTTATGGTTTAAATAAGCTCAAATTCAATCTAATAAGCTCTATAAGCTCACAATTACTATATAAGCTTGCTTATACTCAGTTAAGCCTTTAAAAGCTTACCTGAGTTTAGATATTCACTATAATCTTCCTTTAAATTACCTCAGCTTTTATTTGGATGATAAGCCAATAATGGATGGGCTTATTGGACCTTACTAGCTTGTGCAAACAAGCTAGAACTTGTAGATTTAAGCTCTTGAGAGCAATTTAGATTCTAGTTTAGCTAGAATCAAGGTACAACTCTTATTTCATTTTCTAGCTTATTTTCATATTCAGCTTATTGCATTGCTTATTTTCTTATTCCTGCTTATTAATTTCTTATCTGAGCTTAGTATGTCTTATTTTATCTTAAAATGTTTAAATGTTAGCTTAGTAGGAGTTTGAATTAAGTTTTAAGGTTTTTAGAGTTAATACTGCTAGTTATTGGTCTAAATTGTTTATTAATAGTAGCTTATCAACTAATGCTTATTTCTGCTAGGTTAATGCTTATTTATCCTTAAAATAGTAAGTGCTTAATCTGTTTTTCCATATTCTTAGCTTATTTGAGTCTGATTTGGCTTATTAATGAGTTTTCATATTTTAAAGGGGTGTTTGGCACAAGCAGCACTAACACTTGTTAGTGCTGCCTTGGTTACTTTGGCCTTTTAATCAGTTTTAACCAGCCTTAATTTAGTCCTCAAGTCAGTTTTTGCAAGTTTTTAAAGTCTAAATATCAAGTTTTAGGTATTATCTAAACATGGTTTGGATATGTGGTAATTTAGTTTAAAATTCAGCTTATTTGATTTAATTTTGATTAGTGGCTTGTTGGTGTCATTTTCTTGCTTGTTTTTTTGTCATGAATGCAGTAGATTAGATCTAGTATAAGTGTGTTTTTGTCTTTTGAGTTTTAGTCTAAAACTGTCTTAGTCTCATCTTCAAAGTTTTAAAAGTCTAATTTTCAACAGCAAAATTAGATTGGATTAAGCTTGTTTAAGGGTCTGATTTTGATAATATAAGTTCATTGGATATCTAGCTTCATCCGTTTTAACTTTTTAAGTTTTTACAATAGCTTATTCAAGCTTTAAATTAGAACTGCAAATTTCCATTTAACATCAAAAAAATAGTTTAAACTGCCATTTTCATTTCCTCTTTCTAGCTTAATCTTTTGGCCAATTTTCTTTAATTCAGCTCATTTGTGTTAACTAAGTGCAGTTTTTGATCTGTTTTTGCGTTTTAGCTCATTAATAATGCTTATTAGATCTTTATGTTAGCTTAAAGTAGGTAAAAAATCCTTTTGAAGTGTCCTTGGAGTTTGCTGTTCTATTACCCTTAGTATGCTTTCTAGCCTATCTGGCTAGCTTATTTGTTCATCTAGGTGCTTATTAGGACTAGATTTTCATCTGTTTTTAGCTTATTAAAATGTTAAGTGATTATTCAGTTCAAAAAGATCAAGCAGCCTAAGCCCTTTGCTAAGCAGTCTTAACTTAGGCTTTTACAACTGTTTTGCTTTTTAGTTCTTTTTCAGCTTATTTGTTTGCTTAATTTCTAGTAATTAGAGCTTATTAGGTATAGGGTTAGGTCTGTTTTTAGTATATTCAATCTTCTAGTTGCTTATTGATTCCTAGAGTCCAATTAGTTTTAGCTTAGTGTTAAAAAGCTTAAAAGCCATTTCTGTCACTTTTTCAAATAGCTTTTCCTTGCTTAATTTTAAGTTGTGTCAAAAAGCTTTTTATTAAAGTTTGTCATTAAGCTTAATCTTTAGTTTTTTTAAAAAAGAAAATAAAAAAAATATTTAGCAAAAAGGATAAGTCTAGGACTCGAACCTGTGACTTCTCTTTTATAACACCAACACCTCAACACACACACCCTTTACCAGTAGCGCCCTTGGGACTTTTCTGTCAACCTATTGCACCATTAATTACTTAGGCTTATTTTCAGTTTTGGTTTAATGAGCTTATTTGAATTTTAACTGCTTATTGAAGAAAGCTTATTGATTCGTTTTTTAGAAATCTTAGGAATAGTGTTAAGTACTTTCAGTAATTTTTTGGAATTTTTATAAAATAGTTTAGCATTTTTAGTATTATTTTTTTTATTAAAACTGTTTTTAATTCATAATAAATAAAATAAAAAATCAAAAAAATATAATTTCTTCTTCAAAAATTATGTTCATTCATTTAGGATTTATAAAAAAAATTAGGGTTAAATTTTAATAATTTAGGTAATTAGTCGCGTTTTAGAATTCCCGTTATCATTTTTTTTAGTTTAAATCCTTTCTTGTTTTAATTGTTTGCTTGTCTTTATTTGTTTTTGCATTGCATTATTAGAAATAGAATCTAAATTCAAGATATTTGATATTCAAGCATCAAACAAAATACCTTTATGGATTTCAAATTCACCTCTTGTCGGGATACGACATCCGGGAGATATACTATTGTTTGTCCTCAAGCAATTTTATATAAAACGGGAAACTCTCTATACTATAATTAATTTGAGATAATTAGGATATATATTTTATTATATATAGACTATTTTTCAACGAATCAGTCGCCGTTAAGAAATGCATTCTTAACATCAAGCTGATGAATAGGCTAATTCCGAGATAAGGCAAGACTGAGAACCGTACGAACGGTAGCCGATTTAACAAAAGGACTAAAAGTATCATCACAATCAACACCAAACTGCTGACTACGCCCATTAGCCACCAAACGAGCCTTATACTTGGTTAATGAACCATCGGCGTGATATTTATGCTGAAACAACCACATAGACCGAACCACATTAACGTTTGATGGTTTCGGAACAAGAACCCAAGTACTGTTTTTAATTAAAGCATTATATTCATCATACATAGCATCTGGCCAATTAGGATCTGATAACGCAACAAAGGGAGACTTAGGAATAGGAGAAGTATGAGAAGTATAACCATGAAAACGAGGGTTGGGCTTAACGATGCCAACTTGGGCATGTGTGACCATAGCGTGAGTCCGGGTGGGAGGATTAGGTATCTTGTGTGTAGTTGCGGAAGTAGGGGTAGTATGGGCAAAATTAGGTTGGGTCGTAGATTATGTAGTAGATTGTGATGTGTTGTGGTGGGGTGGAGTGTCTGGATGGGCCGAGGGTGGGGTGACGTTATGCATTGGGCTAGGTGTTGGGCTAGGAGTTGGGTTATATTGGACCATAAGGGTAATAGGTGCATGTGGAGTTGTAGGATGTTGGGTTGTATTATGAACGATATGTTGATGTATTAGAAATGGAGTAGGGTCAAGAAAAGTGTAAGATGTAGGTTGTAATGGAGTAATAGAACCATACGAAAACTAGAGTTCATCAAAGGTTACATGGCAAGAAATGATGATTTTGTTGGTGGAGAGGTCAAGGCATTGATACCTACGATGATAAGCGGGGTACCCAAGGAAAATACAAGGGGTGGCACGAGGTGCAATTTTATGAGGGGAATGAAGGTGTGGGTAACAAAGACAACCGAAGATACGCAATCGTGAGTAATCATGTTGTTTGTTGAATAGTTTAGTGCAAGGTATCTCATTTTGAATGGTAACTGAGGGTGGGAGATTGAGTAGGTAGGCAACCATATGTGTGGAAACCATAGAGGGGGGATGAATATGTTTCCATTAAAAAACTTTAGATTAGTCACTACAAAAAATACATCACTCTTTACCGGCGGTCCCATAAATATATGTGGGCCGCCTAGTACATTAGGGGGCCGCCTGATTTATAGGACCGCCTCCAGAAGAGGTTTTTCGGACTATATCTTTTGTATCAAATCACCAATTAAGTTTGACGCAATATGAGAATTGTCGATAATAGATTTATAATAACTAGTGCATATTCTATCAATATTTCTACACTCACAATATTTACTACAAAGAGCAACACAACCATGGCTAACATAACATACACAACAATTCACACAATCATAATCACTATGCAAGTGTAAAAGTAAAGCGATAAATGTAACGACATAAGTAAAGAGAAAGGTAAAAGAAAAAGCAAACCAGATACGATGATTTATAGTGGTTCGGTCACGAAGCTCCTCTTCTCCCTAATCCACTCCTCGAGTATCCAACTCGAGAGTTACTTCACTAATCAACAAGCTCCATTTCGGCGGAGAAAACCTTATAACGTTGCTTACATTATTTTCTGACACTAAGCTAGATGTCGAGTTCTTCTTTAGGTACAACCAAACCCGTTATGTTTTATGGCCCAACATAACAAACCTTGTCTATATTTATGGCCTAAACACTAAACCGCGTTGCTTTTATTATATTTCGACACTGCAGCTAGAAGTCTTAGTCCTAACTTAGCTAGAACCAATCTACCATAACCTCACCAATGTATTTTTAAAGGCCTAAAAATCTAACCACCCACATCAACCCATCCAAATAAATACATCATTTGGATCTACACACATAACACAAAAGATTAGAAGACATGGAACTCGATCTATATGTACACAAATGTTACAAATAGAACTAACTAACTACAAACTTTGGATCTGAAGATGATGCTTCTCTTGCATTGAGGAAAGGATAGAAGATTTGATCACATTTAAACAAGATTAACCAAGTTGAATGATCAAAGATTTAGAGAGATTTAGTGAGATCTATAGAGAGAAAGAACTGAAAGAAAATCGTGCAAAAGGGTTATGAAAATAGTTGGAGGTGACCCACTATTTATAGGAGCTGAAAAACAGCCTGTCAGGAAACGGCGGTCCCAGATATATTTGGGGGCCGTTGGTATTTAAGGGGGCCGCCGTCTTATTTAAGGGACCGCCCCGACAGAAGCTCCTGTTGTTGTCTTTTTGTGGTGAAAAACTTGTCTGGTAAAAGTGTAATATGTTTTGGGAGGAAAAGAACCAGATTTTGAATTTTGAAATAATTACAACATAAAACATTTCTTTATAATTCAAAAATAATTTTTCTAATTAAGTTTTGAAAAAGTTATTTTGTTACATTTATAAAAATGTAAAGTTTAAGACAAAAACTTATTTCTTTGATCATCCTACAAGTTTAATGCTTATTTGTACATACCTTATGTGATTTACGTCGGGTGTAAACCAATGTCCGTCTTGATGCATACTTAAGACGTCTAGAGATGTTGATGCATGTATGCATTGATGATTTGTGATTACGAATAACTTGCTCACTTTACGTTACGTATTACAAGTCACATGTTTGTCATTACCAAAACATAAAGAGATCGTATAGATTAAATATCGTAATATTTGCACTAACAATCTCCCTCTTTTTGATGATGACAAACTATGTAAACTATAACACATAGTAAAGTTTAAAAGTTACTTGTTTAACACTTTCATTTCCCCTTTTTTTTGTCAAAGCAAAAGATATTATGTAGATAATGGTTTTGGAGCAATACGTTGAGGTTTAAGAAGAAGACATGAGTTGGAGCATATACGATGAGTTTAAGAAGAAACATATAGGAGGTACGGCTCCGGGAGGAATGAGAAGAAGGTAGGTGCTCCGAGTATATAGGTTTGAGGTATGAGGAGAAGATATGAGAAATAAAAGTAAAGGTGATTGTGTGTTTCTTGGATAGTTTAGAAAAGGTCATGAGATGAATAGAGGTAGACAATTAGAAGAAGGTAGGTACTTTGAGTGTATAAGTTGAAGGAATGAGAAAAGATTAGGTGAATCCCAGTATATTGGGTTCTAGAGGAATGAGAAGATACAACAAGATAATACGAGTTGAGGTGATTTTTGTGTTCTTCGCTATTTTAAGGATGTCGTGAAGATGAGAAGAAGGCATGAAAATAAAAGTAGGTATTTCCAAAATAATAAGTTGAAGGAATGAGAGCAGACCCTTAAAAGGGGGTTTAGGGTGAATTTTTAAATGGAAGGAGGTGAAGTATTTGAGTATTGCTAAACCTTCATCGTATTGATAATCCCCCCCAAATCCTATCTTCCATAAATAAGAGCTTGCATCATCCTAGTGAAGTCTTCTTCATCATGGTTTAACCAACTCCATGCTATTTACCCACATATCTCCTAGCTCCCCCTTGCTCATTGCGTCCCCATGATAATATCATTCCTTGTATATTGACTCTAACGGATCCATGGATCAAATAAATTACCATCGATGCTCAAGAAGTTTGATGCAATTTTTAAATGAGTAGCAGCGCGTTGCAAGTGCTCCCCCGTCGGTTTAGCTCCCCCCTTGTTTGGGGAAAAAAAAAAAAAAAAAAAAAAAAAAAAAAAAAAAAAAACCAAGGAATAAAGAAATGTGTTGTTCTACAAAACAAAGTTAGTAGACAAGTGTACATATTATAGATAGCAAAACATTAACGGGAACTAGACATTCACTTCTAGGTTTTATTATTCCTAAAGTAACGACACTTTGAAAAGATAAGTAGAAACTAGACACAATTAATCAATATTTTAAAAACAACCTAAATGATGAAATAAAAAAGAATCAGACTATGTTTACGTGAGAAAGATTAGACCGAACTTTAATTAAACGAGAATGGGATTCTATTTAATTGATTGACACAAAAATATTTGAGAAATGACCTTTTTAAAAGTAGACGAATGACACTTAATATCTTGCAAAATATGTTTAATAAATATATATAAAACTTTAAAAGAATAAAAAGAAAAATAAGACGAGGATGGAGACGATGTGTTCTTAGATATGAATGGAAAAAATGATTCCATAAAAGTCGAAGAGTGGGAAAGGATTAGCGATACTAAAGAAGGAACGTGTTGACAAGAGGTTGATAGAAAAGATTGATATATCATTTTGCACTAACAATTGATGTGCATATATCCTATCCGAGACAAAGGTGGATGATTGGGAATTAAAAGGTTTGCTTGGTGTCTTGTTGGTTGACAATGTTGAGGAACAAAGTGGGATGTGAAATGAGATGGTAGTTCTTTCATGGTGGAATATTAATAAGAGACTCAATAATGTGGCGACTTAATAACAATTGAAGATTTAATATCTTCTTATGTTCTTCACTTTCTAGAAAGTGGAAAGTTTTGAGAAGGAGTGACATTTGCATTATCGCAAATATACTTAAAATTTTAGATGAAATAATTAAGTTATCAAGGGATATAGGAGGAATTCTAATAATAACAAGACTATTAGAAGAGAGAAGAAACGTATAGAAGTGAGAAGAAACGTTAGAGATGAGGAGACTCATTAGAAGTGAAAAGGAACGTTTAGAAGTGAGAAGAAACTTTTAGAAGTAGAAAGACTATCAGAAGTGAAACGACTACTAGAAGAGAGAAGAAACGTTTAGGAGTGAGAAGAATCGTCTATGAATTTGAGATAAGACGTATGCGAGATGTGAGGACCAAGGTTTTGTATGTGAGGGGATTTATTGTGAAGTGATGGATTGTAATCTCTCGATTTATAAAGAAATGTGTGAAGGAAGAATCCTAAAGATTTAAGACCATTTTTATGACTTTTTTGAAAATTTAAATTAGTGAATGCGGATTGAAGAAAGATATCTAGTGTGAGAAAATATATACATAATCGTATAATACATATATATATAAATATATATATATATATTATATATAATATATATATAATATATATATAAATTATATAATATATCATATATATAAATATATATATATACATATATACTATATATAATATATAAATATAATATATATATGATATAAAAATATAATATATATATATATAATAAATATATATATATATATATATATGTCTTATACATTATGTATATATTTTCTCACACTAGAATATCTTTCTTCACATCCGCATCACTAATTTAAATTTTCAAAAAAGTCATAAAATGGTCTTAAATCTTCTAGATTCTTCCTTCACACATTCCTTATAATCGATAGACTTACAATCCATCACTTCACAATAAATCCCCTCACATACAAACCTTGGTCCTCACATCTCGCATACGTCTTGTCTCAAATTCATAGATGATTCTTCTCACTCCAAACTTTCTTCTCTCTTCTGGTAGTCGTTTCACTTCTAATAGTCTTTCTACTTCTAAAAGTTTCTTCTCACTTTTAAACGTTCCTTTTCACTTCTACATGATCTCCTCATCTCTAACGTTTCTTCTCACTTCTATACGTTTCTTCTCTCTTCTAATAGTCTTGTTATTATTAGAATTCCTCATATATCCCTTGATAACTTAATTATTTCATCTAAAATATTTAAGTAATTTGCGAAATGCAAATGTCCACTCCTTCTCAAAACTTTCACATTCTAGAAGTGAAGAACAAAAGAAGATATAAAATCTTCCAATTGTTGATTAAGTCAGCCACATTATTTGAGTCTCTTATTAATATTCCACCATGAAAGAACTACCACCTCATTTCACATCCCACTTTGTTCCTCAACATTGTCAAACCAACAAGACACCAGCAAACCTTTTAATTCCCAATCATCCACCTTTGTCTCGATAGGATCATATGCACATCAATTGTTAGTGCAAATGATATATCAATCTTTTCTATCAACCTCTTGTCAACACGTTCCTTCTTTAGTATCGCTCATCCTTTCCCACTCTTCGACTTTATGGAATCATTTTCATTCATATCTAAGAACACATCGTCTCCATCCTCGTCTTATTTTTCTTTTATTCTTTTGAAAAGTAATATATATATTAACATATTTTGCCAAGATATTAAGTGTCATTCGTCTACTTTTAAAAGGTCATTCTCATAATATTTTTGTGTCAATCAATAAATGAATCCCATTCTCGTTTATTAAAAGTCGGTCTAATCTTTCTCCGTAAACATACGTCTTGATTCTTTTTATTTCATCATTTAGGTTGTTATTTAAATAATGATTACTTTGCGAGTTTCTAACTTCTCTTTCAAAGTGTCATACTTTAGAATAATAAAACCTAGAAGTGCATGTCTAGTTCCCCGCTAATGTTTTGCTATATGTATATAGCAACTTGCAACTAGACTTTGTTTGTAGAACAACAATATCTTTATCTCCTTGGTCCCCAAACTAGGGGGGAGCTAAACGAGGGAGCACTTGCAAGCGCCTACTCTTTTAAATTGCATCAAACTTCTTGAGCATCGATGGTAATTTATTTGATCCATGGATCCGTTAGAGTCAATATACAAGGAATGATATTATCATGGGGATGCAATGAGCAAGGGGGAGCTAGGAGATATGTGGGTAAAAAGCATGGAGTTGGTTAAACCATGATGATAGAAGACTTCACTAGGATGATGCAAGCTCACATTTATAGGAAGATAGGATTGGGGATTATCAAATACGATGAAGGGTTTATTCATACTCCAAATACTTCACCTCCTCCACTTTAAAATCACCCTAAACCTTAAGGTCATCCTCTCATACCTTCAACTTATATATTTGAAATACCTACTTTATTTTCATGCCTTCTTCTTATCTATCACGACATCCTCTAAATTATCCAAGAAACACAAAATCACCTCAACCGTATTTCTCATGTTGTCTTCTCATTCCTCCAACCAATATACTTGGATCGCCTATCTTTTCCTCATTCCTTCAACTTATACACTCAAAGTACCTACCTTCTTCTCTTGTCTACCTCTCATCTCTCATGACCTTTTCTAAATTATCCAAGAAACACACAATCACCTTTACTTTTATTTCTCATATCTTTTCCTCATACCTCAAACCTATATACTCGGAGCACCTACCCTCTTCTCATTCCTCCCAGAGCACGTACCCTCCTATCATGTCTTCTTCTTAAACCTCCAACGTATATGCTCCAACCTCATGTCTTCTTCTTAAACCTCCAACGTATATGCTCCAACCATTATCTACATAATATCTTTTTGCTTTGACAAAAAGGGGAAAAGAAAGTGTAAACAAGTAACTTTTAAACTTTACTATGTGTTATAGTTTACATGGTTTGTCATCATCAAAAAGAGGGAGATTGTTAGTGCAAATATTACGATATTTAATCTATACGATCTCTTTATGTTTTGGTAATGACAAACATGTGACTTGTAATACGTAACGTAAAGTGCGCAAGTTACTCGTAATCACAAATCATCAATGCATACATGCATCAACATCTCTAGACGTCTCAAGTATGCATCAAGACGGACATTGGTTTACACCCGACGTAAATCACATAAGGTATGTAAAATAAGCATTAAACTTGTAGGATGATCAAAGAAATAAGTTTTTGTCTTAAACTTTAAATTTTATAAATGTAACAACTAACTATTTCCAAAACTTAATTAGAAAAAATTATTTTTGAATTATAAAAGAAATGTTTTATGTTGTAATTATTTCAAAATTCAAAATCTGGTTCTTTTCCTCCCAAAACATATTACACTTTTACCAGACAAGTTTTTCACCACAAAAAGACAACAACAGGAGCTTCTGTCGGGGCGGTCCCTTAAATAAGACGGCGGCCCCCTTAAATACCGGCGGCCCCCTAATATATCTGGGACCGCCGTTTCCTGACAGGCTGTTTTTCAGCTCCTATAAATAGTGGGTCACCTCCAACTATTTTCATAACCCTTTTGCACGATTTTCTTTCAGTTCTTTCTCTCTCTAGATCTCACTAAATCTCTCTAAATCTTTGATCATTCAACTTGGTTAATCTTGTTTAAATGTGATCAAATCTTCTATCCTTTCCTCAAGTGCAAGAGAAGAACTTCATCTTTAAGATCCAAAGTTATGTAGTCTAGTTAGTCTATTTGTAACATTTGTTACATATAGATCGAGTCCATGTCTTCCAATCTTTAGTAGTGTGTAGATCCAAATGATGTATATATTTGGATGGGTTGATTGTGGGTTGGTTAGTATTTTAGGCCTTAAAATACATTGGTTGAAGTGGTAGAATTGCGCTTAGCTAAGATTAGGAAGAGTGACATTTTAATTTGCATTTCGCTAATTAAAAATCCTTAAAATACTTTGGATGAAGTAATTAGGTTGTCACGACACGGAATGGAACATAGACTAGAATCGAGACTTAGGAGAAAAGAAGAGTTCGGTTTGCAAAATGTGTTCCATCATTCCTAAACCTAGATGAATATAATTTAACGATTCGTAGTTAAGGGGAAAAGAAAGAATGTCGATGATGTTATCTTCAGACGCAACCTTTTCGAATGGAGATGTTTCCTTTTAGACATTGTCCAGAAGGAAATGACGTATCTTCGGTATGTTTCATACGTGAAAATAATAATAATAATAATAATAATAATAATAAAGAAGAAAACAAACGAAGATAGAGGCGACGAGCTTGACAATGTCAAGACGGATGGTGGTTAATGTACGATGAACTACACTCACAGAGTTATGTAGCTCTTCTTTAGCATTGCGAATGTTCAAAGAACAATCACACGACGAGGTATACGGTTGTATTAAAGGTGATTGCGGAAATAGTGGAGGAAAGAGATTAGTCATCTCTATGGTTGAAGAGGTGTGGTTGAGTGAGAAGAAAAAGGTGTGAACGAAAGACAAAGAGTGCTTTCGTCGAAGAGAAAGAATGTTTCATCGAAGAGAAAGAACGTTTTCGTCGAAGAAAAAAAATATTTCGTCAAAGAGAAAGAGAGAGCATTTTAACTTATGTTATTAGAAGCTTGAATAGGGATTTTTGGATATGACCTTTGTAACAACCCCAAAAATGTGTCGCAGCGGAAATATGTCTGGGGGCGTTACTTCATAATACAACAGCACAAGGTACAAGAGAGGACGACCTCTAAGTGTCGTTTAAAAAGTAATCTTGTATTGTTTAGACTCTAATGCACATCAAGCAAGCACCTAGCACTTAAGTACCTGAGAAAACATGTTTTAAAACGTCAACAATAATTTTGGTGAATTTATAGGTTTATAAATTAAATGAGGCGGATAGCAAGATTTCCCTGTAATAGAGTAACAATTACAATATCACAAAATGTATTACGAAATGCACTAAGCTCATGACACTAAAGCTCAACAATGTATGTATCAACTACATATAAATGATGGTGTCCAATGTAGATGTTCAACCCGTAACATCTATGAGTCTGACATGGTATGCGTTTGTCATTCCGTTCAACCGGAATACTAGCAAGTGCTACTTGCCCGAACGGGGTTGTTAATTCTTAAATAGACCTATTCATAATATTCGCGCTCACATAATGCAATTTACAATTACAACTATGCAATTAACAGTTCATGATGATAGACATAGTGGGGTATAGCTACTTAGGCAAACTTGTAATATTTGAATTTAAAATATACTTGCATCAATTTGTAAAACAAACATGATCTCATTCCTGAGATTTGATAAATGATTGAAAAACTATAAAAGTGAGGACTATAAACTCACCTCAAAGATATAGCAAGCTAATAGTAATTATGGAGTGGCACGGAAAATGATGCAAAACTCTATCCGCAACCTATATGTTACGGTTCTCGATTCAGAAAATGCACATGAATATGTAAATGTGTATGCAAAACGTCTAGACTCTTGTCACCATCAACCATACATGTATTTTCAATTTTGAAAGCCATTTACAACTTATAAACAAGTTTCAAGTCAAAAATTGTCATTTTACAAAGTAAAAAAAAAAAGCCAAATAGGTCATATTCAACAGTGCATAACTCACTCAAAAATGGAAATTGGCTTCTGAAATTCATGGGGTAGCCAGCTCACCCAGAGGGCTACAACTTTGCTTTACTGACCTATAATGAGATTCAAACTCTAGGTGGGGGAAAATCATCGTGCAAGTCCTGTGAAAACAGCCATTTACACTACACAAGGTCGTTTTTCAGAAACTTTGAAGGCTCGTAACTTTCTACTCATAACTCCTTAGACCAAACAGCTTTTTGTTCTGAAATCTATGCTATGTGAAACTCAAAAGTGCCTTTGAGAAAAAATTACTCAATCGGCCTCTAACAGGTTCAAAATCGAGGCTAAACATGACCCTTTCCACCACGTTTTTATTTAACGTTTAAAACCTAATTTTTGTCTTTACGTTTCCTGCTTCAATATAACTCTGTTTTAGTTGATTCAAATTCTCACGGTCTTATAATTTGATCTAGTTTCTAAATGTCTACTAATATTTCCAGGGAGGAATCCTACCTCGAGATCCGTGTAAAGGCTGTAAAATGTCCGATTAAGCTTAAAAACTCTACCAATTTATACCACATCGCATCTAACCTATCTAACCTATCAAAAGCTACTTAATATCATCCTATAGGAAGCCATATAATTCAGTTTCAATAATTTTTACACGAGCACAAAAATGCCCAACGTGAACTCATAATATTTATCGTGTGCACTGTTTATCGAATTAATTTTTAAAACACATGAGTTGATGTGACTTGAGCTAGCATGTATACACATAAAGGAGCTGAGATAAGTAGAAAAAATCAAACTTACAATGGTTTATGTGGAAAAAATAATTCGGCCAAAACAATTCAACCTAAAACCCTAATTTTCCAAATGCAAAACCCTAGCTTGAGCAATCCTTGTAAACACTTATAATGCTCAACCAATCTTTCAATACCCCTTAAAATATCTTAGTAATGATCTTGGAACACTTGTTTATGATTAAGGTTTGAAGTTATGAATTATTTTATGGGGCTATTTGAGTTCGTGAGCACAAAGAGAGACCAAGAAAGTGTTTTTGCTATTTTTCTTGCTAAGGAGTTATGTGTGTGTTATGTTTAACCTTAGGGCTCCTATTTATAGTGTGACTTAAACTAAAAACCACTTAAACAAAACTAAATAATGATTTTGGGTCTCCTAAGGTTGTAACCGGTTATGGAAGGTTTTTGGGATAAAAGGTATGACAATTTCATTAAACAATGGGTTAGGTTTAAGGTGTGTAAGAAAAGGTAGGTAGCATTGAGGTGACATGAGCTTGAGCATGGGGAACATCTCATTTCTTCTTTTCCTTAATCCTTGCCGATTCTAAACCAACCTTGGGGACAAATTTTCATTATTTTCTTAGGCTTAGATCTATTGTGTAAAGGATATTGTAATTTATGTTGTTAGTGGAAGATGTAGGTAATTTATTTTGAAAGTATGGAGTGATGTGAGGTTAAATGTATGCGTGTATGTGTATATACTTGGAAGAGGCTTTATAATTATTTTTTACTAAGAAGTGTTTACTATGGATGAAATGTTATAATCTAAACATGGCTTGACCCTTTTATATGCATGCTTTGTGTAAGAATGATTTGAAGTGGGCTTGAGCATGTTTTCTTGGTTCTTTGTTTCCAGCCGTGACCTCAAGCACACAAGGGAGATAAATTTGTTAAATTGTAAGGTTTAGATCCAAAGGATAATACATATTGTTGTTCAATCTAGTGTAAGAGTTGATGGGATATCTCTTAAGCATGCAAGTTTGGTTCACTTCTTGATTAAATACTTGAACACTAAACCAAATTCTTGGACTTTGCTTGCCCCTTTTTGTTGTGTTTACTGCCGTGAACCCCAAAGGAAAGAAAGAAAGGATTTGTTTTGTTTTGTGAATTGTTAACTAGTGTGTTTGAATTAATATATTAAATTTTGGAAAGGTATCTCCTATCTTTTACAACTAGGTTACCAAAGTAGGCATGGTTTGGGTGGGTCTTTGTTTGTGATCGAGTATTAGCTAGGAACGGAGTGGGTTTTCCTAAAGTTGTCACATGCATACTTATGTTAAAGAGTTAAGCATGAAAATGAATGTGTAGGTGTTCCAAGCAAGATAAAGATGTTGGACTTTCTTGTTTTGTTTGGAGGGTTGATGGCAAGATGACTAGCAAAAAGAGTGAGGGTGTTTAAAATTTTGTATTATGGCCTTATTACATAGATGTGTAAGTATATACAATGTGGTGCTAGTTTATTTGTATGCATGCATGCACGTAAGTGTTTACGTAAACATTTTACGTAAAATACGAAAATAAAACACGAAAACTTTTAAATCATCTTTGTAAATATAATATAACATTTGTTTGACGTAAACTTTTATTTGTTTGATGTCGGTTTACGTTGATTGTTTATTTTTAGTTTACGCGAGTTAACTAAACGGGTAAAATTAAAAGTGAACACGTAAAAGTTTAAAATAAATATTTGAATATTTATTGTCGTAAAAGATGTGAAAATGTGAATTGTTATAGTCTCCCCGTGTTAAAAGAATTGTGTCCCGCAATTCAGTTTGTGTTGCCTTCCGGGATAGTGTTGATGAAGAGGTGTATACACTTGTCTTAATCCTCCTAGTACGTGCTAAGTCAATTTGCTATCTTAAGGTGGAATCATATTGGTACGGGTCTCAATTTCCTTGATGACGGTTGAACTTGTCGACGAGTTATCCTTCGAGAATAAAAATAGAAAATTTGATTCCTGATAAAAGTTTTACAGTGACTACTTCTCAACATGGCATGGTACTTTCCTGAATTATACATAGGTGATCAAGCTATGTATATTTGAGTGTTAAGGATGCGATGCTCATTTTCGTCAAAATAGTACAAAATAATAGTTTATATGATGAAAACAATGTGGTTTATTATTTTGTGAATAAATAACGAGGTAGTTCATAAAGTGACGGTAAAATGATTATATGGTGGTTTATAAAATGTTGGTGAAATAATTCATGAACGATGGTAATATGGTTTATCATGTGATAGTGAAATGTTTCATAAAGTTATAATGCTTCAGAGAGTGGTTTGCATGAATGAATGGAAAATTAAAGTAAAATTGATAAGATTTTCGCAACACCTTAATTGATAAATAGTTTGAAATCATTGGTATAGTACAATGGGAATTTAAGAGAAAAATACAACGAGAATTCCTAAAAGGATAAGGTCTAAGCATTGATATCATCCTCCGTGTTGTCAATGTCTTAATTGGTTTCTCCTCCTCCTAAGGTATACACCATTCCTCGGGCTTCAGTACCTTGGTTCTTTAACACCGGTCAATCATTCCTGTAGTGCCCTTGATTCCCACATTCATAGCAAGTGATAGTTCTTTGATTGTTAGCATTAATGGGATGCCAACAATCCTTTGTCAAATGACCGAATTTCTTGGAGTTGGTGCACTTGGGTGCACACTCTCCATCATGATGATAGTTGCACTTAGGGCACATAGGTTTAGATCCTCCGTATGGTTTCTTCTCTCCAGACCCTACCGCATAAGCTTGGACCACATTTTGTTTCTTGAGAAGTTGTTGTTGATCCTGGTTGTTGTTATCGAATTTTCTCTTATTCTCAGCTTGTCTTTCCGCATAAGTGCGGAGTTTCTGATCCATCAAGTCGTTGGCAAACTCGATAGCAAAATCAAGAGTCCTGGGTCTTGCTGACATGACATTTCCATGAATGTTATCGGGAAGTCCACTGATATACTTGTCAATCTTTGCGGTTTCATCAGCAAGAAATTTGGTGCACATCAAGGCTAGTTCTTGGAAACGCTGAGTATAAGCTGCAACATCGTTTCCCCTGACCTTAAGATTCCACAGTTCAATTTCAAGTTTCTTGATTTCACCGTTTGGACAATATTTGTCTGTCAATTTCTTCTTGTAAGTCCCCCAAGTCATAGCATAGGCAGCGTCATGACCTAAGGTTCTCACATGACCATTCCACCAGGTTAGTGCAGCACCTAGCAGAGTGCAGGTAGCAAACCTCACTTGATCTTCAATGGCACAACCGCTAATGTGGAATACTGATTCCATCTTTTCGAGCCATTGAGACATGCCAACAACGCCTTTAGTTCCTTTGAAGTTCAAGGGTTGGCATATCATGAAATCGGGGTAGGAACAGACACGTGCAGGTTACACAGGCCTTCTGATTCCTCCTCCTGAACTTTGACTTCCGTCATCCAGCGTATGGGTAGAGTTTCTTTGGATTGCTCGATCGATCATAGCTTGAATGGATTCTGGAGTCATGGCGTCAATTGTTCCTTGTCTTGTTACTGGCATGATTCTTCAAAATTTGAGGAGTAAAAAAAATTAGTTTAGTTCTCTAAGTCGTGTGATGAGTGGTAAAAATGAATATGCACTAACTGCATGAATGGATATGTGACATGGTGAAATGAAATGTCTCATGGCATATATGATTGACGGTATTGTATGAGGTTATGAAAAAAAATACATATTTTTAAAGACCATTGTTTAACTTAAAATGTTTAAGAACGAAATGATACCATTGTACAACTCATAATGTCTAAAAAGTAAACTGAGACCATTGTGCAACTCACAATGTCTTAAAAAATATTCTGGTATTTATATAAATGACTCTTATATAAATAAACGTACAATATATGCAAAAGGATGTAAGCATATATATTATATGTATATATGTCATGTAAGCACTTAATGTAACAAGTTATATAAGCAAGTAAGCAAGTAGTGTGTATGCACTTTGAAAACGTTTTGATGTGATGCAATATTTGTGAAATTGGTTATAGTCTAGGTAACATATGCAACCTAGTTCTCTATAACCAGTGCTCTGATACCAATCTGTAACACCCTCAAAAATGTATCGCAGCAGAAATATGTCCGGGGGCGTTACTTCATAATACAACAGCACAAGGTACAAGAGTGGACGACCTCTAAGTGTCGTTTGAAAAATAATCGTGTATTGTTTAAACTCCAATGCGCATCAAGCAAGCACCTAGCACTTAAGTACCTGAGAAAACATGTTTTAAAACGTCAACAATAATGTTGGTGAATTTATAGGTTTATAAATTAAATGAGGCGGATAGCAAGATTTTCCTGTAATAGAGTAACAATTACAATATCACAAAATGTATTACGAAATGCACTAAGCTCATGACACTAAAGCTCAACAATGTATGTATCAACTACATATAAATGATGGTGCTCAATGTAGATGTTCAACCCGTAACATCTATGAGTCCGACATGGTATGCGTCCGTCATTCCGTTCAACCGGAATACTAGCAAGTGTTACTTGGCCGAACGGGGTTGTTAATTCCCAAATAGATCTATTCATAACATTCGCGCTCACATAATGCAATTTACAATTACATCTATGCAATTAACAGTTCATAATGATGGGCATAGTGGGGTATAGCTACTTAGGCAAACTCGTAATATTTGAATTTAAAATGTACTTGCATTAATTTGTAAAACAAATATGATCCCATCCTCGAGATTTGATAAATGATTTAAAAAGTATAAAAGTGGAGACTATAAACTCACCTCAAAGATATAGCAAGCTAATCGCAATTATGGAGTGGCACGGAAAATGATGCAAAACTCTATCCGCGACCTATATATTACGGTTCCCGATTCAGAAAATGCACATGAATATATAAATGCGTATGCAAAACGTCTAGACTCTTGTCACCATCAACCATACATGTATTTTCATTTTTGAAAGCCATTTACAACTTATAAACAAGTTTCAAGTCAAAAATCGTCATTTTACAATGTTAAAAAAAATCGTTAAATAGGTCATATTCAACAGTGCATAACTTACTCAAAAATGGAAATTGGCTTCTGAAATTCACGGGGTAGCCAGCTCACCCAGAGGGCTACAACTTTGCTTTCTGACCTATAATGAGATTCAAACTCTAGGTGGGGGAAAAGCAGCGTGCAAGTCCTATGAAAACAGCCATTTACACTACACATGGTCGTTTTTCATAAACTTTGAAGGTTCGTAACTTTCTACTCACAACTCGTTATACCAAACGGCTTTTTGTTCTGAAATCTATGCTAGGTGAAATTCAAAAGTGTCATTGAGAAAAATTTACCCAATCGGCCTCTAACAGGTTCGAAATTGAGGCTAAACATGACCCTTTCAACCATGTTTTTATTTAACGTTTTAAACCAAAATTTTGTCTTTACGTTTCCCGCTTCGTTATAACTCCATTTTAGTTGATTCAAATTCCCACGGTCTTATAATTTGATCTAGTCTCTAAATGTCCACTGAGATTTCCATAGGGATCCTACCTCGGGATCCGTGTAAAGGCCGTAAAATGTTCGATTAAGCTTAAAAACTCTACTAATTTATACCACATCGCATCTAACCTATCTAACTTATCAAAAGCTACTTAATATCATCCTATAGGAAGCTATAAAATTCAGTTTCAATAATTTTTACACGAGCACAAAAATGCCCAACGTGAACTCATAATATTTATCATGTGCACCGTTTATCGAATTAATTTTTAAAACACATGAGTTGAGGTGACTTGAGCTAGCATGTATACACATAAAGGAGCTAAGATAAGTAGGAAAAATTAAACTTACAAT